>CAUYRH010001188.1:0-49556 GCA_963574655.1 Perodicticus potto
CTACAGATTTATGAGTGTTGATTTTGTAACCTGAGACACTGCTGTATTCCTTGATCACTTCTAAGATTTTGTAGTAGAATCGCTGGTGTTTTCCATATATACAATCATATCATCTGTGAAGAGTGAAATTTTTACCTCTTCTGACCCTATATGGATACACTTGATCACCTTTTCTTCCCTATTTGCAATGGCTAAAACGTCCATTACAATGTTAAAGAACAGTGGAGACAATGGGCAACCTTGCCCGGTTCCTGACCTGAGTGGAAATGATTTCAATTTAACTCTATTGAATACAATATTGGCTGTGGGTTTCCTGTAGATGGCCTCTATCAGTTTAAGAAATGTCCCTTCTATACCAATTTTCTTGTTGGATCTTTTTCTGGTTTAGGAATCAAGGTGATGTTTGCTGCATAGAATGTGTTGGGTAGTATTCCTTCTTTTTCTATATTTCGGAAAAGGTTGTGTAATATAGGTACTACCTACTCTTTAAAGGTTTGGTAGAATTTTGACGTGAAGCTGTCTGGCCCTGGGCTTTTCTTTTTAGGGAGATTTTGTATTGTTGATGCTATTTCAGAACTTGATATAGGCCTGTTCCACATTTCCACTTCATTCTGGCTAAGTCTTGGAAAATGGCATGCTACTAAGTAATGGTTAGATACTTATTGATTTCCTTTAGATTTTTGTATTTCTGATAATAAAGTTTCTATTAAAGTTTTCTTATAAGTTGAGGAGCATTCTTTTTGGGTGTATAAATGTTAATAATTGAAATTTCATCATATTGAGTATTACCCTTAATAAATATGAAGTGTCCATCCTTATACTTCCTTACTTTTGTTGGTTTAAAGCCTATTTTGTCTGGAAATAAGATTGCAACACCTTCTTTTTTCTGCTTTCCATTTTGGGTATTGAGTTGTTCAAAAGTCCAGTGGACATTTTTAATTCTTTCACCACTGTGGAAATTGGAATTTGATCAAAACTTTCTGAGTGTGTTTACTTTTGTGGTGGAGAATTGTACTGGTCATTATGGAGCATAAGTCTGAGAATATCTTGGAGATTTGGTTTAGTTATGGCAAATTTCTTCAACATGTGAATGTCATTAAAGTATTTCATTTCTCCTTCATAAATGAAACTCAGTTTAGCTGGATAAAGGATCCTGGGTTGAAACTGATTTTGTTTCAGGATATTAAAAGTCTATGAACACCCTCTTCTAGCTTGAAAGGTTTCAGCAGAGAGATCTGCAGGTAATCTAATATTTTTCCACTTGTAGGTTAGGGTTTTCTTACGTCTGGCTGCTTTCAGAATTTTCTCCTTCATATTAACTTTAGTGAAGTTAATTATGTTGTGCCTGGGGGATGTCTTATTTGAGTTGAGTGTGCTGGGGTTCTGAAACTGTCTGCTATCTGAATTTCGGAATCTCTTGGCATGTCTGGAAAGTTCTCTTTCATGATCTCATGAAGAAGAGCCTCTGTGCCTTGCGAAGCCACTTCATCACCTTCAGGGATCCCTATCAGGTGAATATTGCTTCTCTTTGAATTATCCCAGAGCTCTCTTAGAGAATGATCCGTTTTTGCTCTACATTTTTCTTCCTCTTTGAGAGTTTGGGAACATTCCAAAGCTTTGCCTTCAATGTCAGAAGTCCTTTCTTCTGCTTGCTCCATTATGTTACTGAGGGATTCTACTGTATTTCTCACATCTTTGAGGGCTGAAAATTCTTGTCTCAAAGTGTCAAAATCTTTGGTGATTTTGTCTTTGAATTCCTTAAATTCTTGAGACAACTTTTGAAATACTACTTGAATTTATAATGCCAACTTTACCTCTATTATATTGATCTTATTTGCAATCCAAATTCTGAATTCAGTTTCTGACCTCTCGCCATCTATTTAGGAATGAGATTGTCAGTTGTGTCTGCCGAATTGTTCCTTGGGGGATTGATCTACTCAGGTTATTCATGTTACCAGAGCTTTCCCGCTTATTCCACCCCATGATTATTTTACACCATTTGGCTAGATGAGCAGATAGGGAGAAGTTGGGTTGGGGGCTCCAGGAGTACTGATTGGCCAGTCCTTTTCCCAAAAGCTGGGACACTTGTCTGTACCTTTTCCCTAAGAGCTTTGCCAAGGACCCATACAGTGCTACAGCCTGAGAAACTGGGGACCTTCTTGGTGTGGTGGGGCTAAGTGGTTCTTTCTTATTTTCAGCTGGTCTCTGTCTTACCCTAGTGAATCAGTTACTCTGGGTTGAAGTCTGAACTGTGGAGAAATACCAGCAATTAAGTCACCACCCCCCACAGGCAACAATTGGAAAAGGAAAACCAAACCTTTCCACAACCACACACCCAGGGCACCACTTGGGATAGTCCTCAAGTGGTTGGCCCAGTTTAAGAGGTCCAAATCAATTGTCCTGGTCAGCACCAGTCTCAGGTGGGAGAGTTCTAAAGGTCTGTGGCAACTAGATAATGAGGGTCTGCTGGCAGCTTGAGTATCACTCACTCCGGTGCTCTGTGAAATCATAAGGAGCCACCCAGAAAATAAATTAGTATGGGAAGGTTGGTGTCTCTTTCCCAACCTTCCACCTCTGTCACACTCATTCACTGACAACCCCGCAGGGCTTTGACCCAGATTCCTCCAATGAGCAGATGCTCCAGGGGTTTTCACCTGCCTGAGTCACAGGGATATCTAAGTCTCCTCAGCCAGGCCACCACTTTATGCCACTATCTGGCAGGGGCAGACAACCTGACAACCTCAGGTGCTAGAACTCAGTTCCAGCCCTGCCCCTGATTAATGTTGCTGGCAGAACAGAACAACTTCGCAGAATTTGTTTCTGTCCCAGGAATACAGATGCTGTTTGAGTAACTCTGCCCTGACTGTGCCACTGCCCAGTCTTGGCTACAGTTCCTGAGACTCAGTGAAGCAGTCATCTGGGTCAGCTCCACCCTGGAAGTCTTCTCTCTCTGCACATGCATATTCTAGTCCCTGCGCCCCACCCAGGCTGGTACCACCTCAGGCATACCCTTTACTCACAGAGCCTGCATTTCTGTCCCAAATCTGTTCTGCCAGTGGCTACTACCAGAGAAGATGCCTGGATTCCTCTGGTTGCGCAGAGAGACTGGGAGTGTCCTTTCAAAATATCCCCAGGGGTGTGAGCTCTATTGTTCCCACCTCGGCTGCTGTTCTGTGCTTCGAGGGCACCGCTGCTCCTGTGTGGTTCTTTCTCAGCCTCTCTCCCATGCCGGAGAGTCAGCACAGATCTACAATAACCCATGCCCCATCCACACCCCTCTATAAAATGCCCAAGAGTCTTGACTCCACGGGGTCAGGCTTCCAGACCTCAGAGTGAGAGTGGAGGGGAGTGCTGGGAGTTCAAAATTGTAGGTAGAGAATATATGCAGTTTTATACAGTTTTTTTTTTTTTTTTTTGTAGTTTTTGGCCGGGGCTGGGTTTGAACCCATCACCTCCAGTATATGGGGCTGGTGCCCTACTCCTTTGAGCCACAGGTGCCACACAGTTTTATACAGTTTTATGCCTGGGAGGAGAGTGCCATGGCACCCTAGTAGGGAAGGAGTTCCAGATTTTAGAGGGTCTCTCCCGTGGGATAAAATGGGAGGATTTTTGATCTCTGCTCCCTTGTTTGTATGGAGTATATTGCGAGCCATTCTTATGGGGGTGGGGACTCCCATCTGCTTGGTGATGGTTTTTGTACCTTTTGTTTATTTACTTGGGCTCACAGCTCATCTCAGCAGGATTGATTTATGTTCTCCAACCTTCTCTCTTGACTCAGATCTGCATCATCAGCTTTCTTGCTAAACTTCTGTCCTTTAACTGTCCTTCTGAATGGGAGCTTCTGTGGAAAGCTGGCTCCAGTCGGCCATCTTGCCTCTGTCTATTGTTGTGAGTTTTAATGAGGAAAGAATAATTAACATAGATCCAACTTTTTAGCAAATATTAACTATACAATGCAGTATTGTTAGCTATAGGCACTATTGTGTATAATAGATCTTTAGAACCTGTTTATCTTGCATAACTATAGTTTTGTGCCCTTTATCAATTGCCTCCTTGTTTCTCCATATCTCCTAGAAACTACTCTTTTACTTTCTATTTCTATGATTTGACTATTTAGAATTCACATAACAAAGATTGCACAGCTTCTGTTTTATCTATGTCTAGGGTATTTCACTTAGCATAAGTCCCTCTAGGTGCATTCGTGTTACACAAATGGGAGAAATTCTTTCTTTAATAAGCTGAATAATATATGTACTACATTGAATATTTAAATTATTTTTGTCTATATTCATTCTTCAGTAGATATTTAGGTTTTTTCACTATCTTAGCTATCATGCACAATGCTGCAATGAACATGGAAATGCAAATATCTTTTCAAGATCCATATTTCAAGTCATTCTTTGACTATACCAGTAATTAAAATTGCTGAACTATATGGTAGTTCTATTTTTCATTTTTTGAAGACATTGGTCTTGACAATGATTTCACTAGATATGGCACCATTATGGAATACAGTATACTGGATTGTTAAGAAATGAAGTTATTGTTTTCTTCAAATAATTTCTCTGTATTTTTTTATCTTTCAACTTTTTTCTGGTATTTCAATTCTGCATATGTTACCCCTCTTGCAGTTGTACCACAGTACTTAAATATTTTGTTTTGTTTTTTTCCCAGTATTTCTTCTCACTGCTTTTCAGTTTTGTTAGTTTTTATTGACACAGGTACATATTGTTGATTCCTTCCTCAGCTGTGTTGAATCTGCCATTAGCCCCAAGAAAGTCTTCAATTCTGTTTCACATTTATAGCATTTTTAAAATTCTTTCTTAGATTTTCCCTACTTGCATTGCCTATTTGTTCTTGCATGCTATATAATTTTGCCATTAGTTTTACTTCATCATAGTAATTAAGTTATTATAAATGTCCCATGTCATAATTCCAACATTTCTACCATATTTAAGTCTGGTTCTCATTCTTATTCTATCTCTTAAAACTCTTTCACTTGTTTGTTTTTTAGTATGACATAATTTTCATTGAAAGCTGGATATGGTATACCTAATTAGAGAAATTGTGCTAAATAGGACTTGATGTATTTGAAAAATATGAGGGTAAGGAAAGCACCCCACAGCCCCTATGATTAGTTCTCATTCTTTTAGTTACCCTGTGCACCTGGGCTATGACATTCACTAGTATCTCTTTTTCCTACCTATACAATGATAAAGGATGACTTGGGGGGGGGGGATACAATTAATAATTTCCTTTCCCCTAAATGAAAATCTAGATAGGGCTATAGTTGGGTTCCCTTCCCTCAGGTAAATTGTGCTCTGATAAAACTATAGCAGTTAGGCCCTGACAAAATTTTCTCTTGAGGGCATGCCTTGTTAGGAAGAAAAGAATGTTCTGAACATATTTCAAAATGGTTCCTTTTTCCCTCCCACTTCTGGAAGCACAAAGGAATCTTTCTCTGATTTTCACTGTGAGAACCTGGGAGAGACCCTAGAGGTAAAAAAAAAAAAAATGTTATGGGGAGGCAGCACCTCTGGCTTAGTAAGTAGGGCACTGGCCCCATATACCAAGGGTAGTGGGTTCAAACCCGGCCCCAGCCAAACTGCAACAAAAAAATATCTGGGTGTTGTGACAGGTGCCTGTAGTCCCAGCTACTCAGGATGCTGAAGCAAGAGAATTGCCTAATCCCAGGAGTTGGAGGTTACTGTGAGCTGTGACACCACAGCACTATACTGAGGGTGACAAAGTTAGACTCTGTCTCCAAAAACAAAAATGTTGTGGGCTCTCCAAGCCTTGACCCTGGACTTGTCCACACTGAGCCTCCATCAATTCTTAGTTACAGTTTAAGTTTTTCTATCCTGGTACTTATTTCTACAGATGCTTCTGCTCATTAACCTCTGCTCTAATAAATTGTGATTACCTATATTTATCTGTACATCTTTATAGTTTGTGGAATAGATGTTTTTCCTGTGATCTCAATTCTCTGATAGATATAAGAAGAGCTATTATTTCCACTTTGTTCTTTTTTTTATTTGTTGTTATAATAAAATAAGGAAACAACAATTTCCAAGCTCTTTACATACTGGACCAAAAACTGTACTCTGTCTACATACACTACCTCCTTAAAAAAATAGTTAACTACAAACACATGAAAAACTTGCTATCATCATTAGTCATCAGAGAAATGCAAATCAAAACCACTTTGAGATATCACTTAACTCCAGTAAGATTAGCCCACATCACAAAATTCCAAAACTATAGATGTTGGCGTGGGTATGGAAAGAAGGGAACACTTCTGCACTGCTGGTGGGACTGAAAACTAATATGTTCCTT
The DNA here is from genome assembly GCA_963574655.1 of Perodicticus potto. Taxonomy (NCBI): domain Eukaryota; kingdom Metazoa; phylum Chordata; class Mammalia; order Primates; family Lorisidae; genus Perodicticus; species Perodicticus potto. The sequence goes on from CAUYRH010001188.1 coordinate 6,337, forward strand.
TGGGAAAGAAGTTTGGAGAGCACTTAGGGAACTAAAAGTAGACCTTCTGTTCAATCCTGCAATTCCTCTACTAGGTATATACCCAGATGATCAAAGATCATTTTACAACAAAGACATTTGCACCAGGATGTTTATTGTAGCCCAATTCATAATTGCCAAGTCATGGAAATAGCCCAAGTGCACATGGACCCGTGAATGGATTAACAAATTGTGGTTATATGTATACCATGGAATACTATGCAGCCATAGAAATGATATGACTTCACATCTTTTATGTTTACCTGGATGGAGCTGGAACATACTCTTCTTAGCAAAGTATCTCAAAATGGAAAAGAAAGGTATCCAATATACTAACTACTATTATGTAATCAATATATAAGTGCCTACACATTCATACGATTGGTAAAACATAACTACAGTCCAGAAAGTAGAAGGAAAGAAGAGAGAGAGGGGAGGGGAAGAGGAAGGTGGAAGGAGGGAAGGTATTTGGGGGCACCTTACCTAATGTGCATGACGCCATGGTACATTTCAAGAACTATTAAGAAAAGAATGTAATTGTGATGGATGTCTTAATCAGTTCAACGTAAGCATGACACAATGTGTATCAAATCAGAACACTGAACCCCATAAATGCATCAATGTACACAGTTATGATTTAGTAAAAAAAAGAAAGAAATAAAAAATTAAAAAACATGCAAAAGCGGTGTCCTTGCAGCAAGGCCCCGTGCGACTGACAACTGTCCTTTTCTAGCCACAGTCGAACACCTGCCACTCAAAGGCAGCACATCTTTCAGGGTCTGGCAAAGTAGCAAGCAACTCATAAGCAGAAGTTCCCAAGAGAGGGGGGGACCCTTCCCCTCATACTCTCTCTTCCTTGCCTAAATATTTAAAGATTTAGAAGTACAGAAGGAGAAGGAAGGAGAAATTTGCCCCCTAGTATGGGGCATATATGCCTGTTAAGTTGAATGAGCTCCTGAAGGAGTTTCTTTCTTATCAGTGTTTTTTTTGTTTGTTTGTTTTATTTATTAAATTTAAAAAATTTTTTTTGTTTTATTTCTAATGTTTTTTATTGTAATGTATTATGCATATATAATGAGGGCAGTTTTCAAGCATATTCAGATGTAGAGCCTAAGTAAAATCTCCCATGTCCCACCTGCCTCACTCACACCCTCACCAGATGCCTCCGCTCTCACTGCCCCCTTAGCATTAATTTCAACCAAATTCCAGACTTAATTTTATTTTGTCTGTAAGTAGTTCAGCATATGTCTCTAAAAGATATGGACAGACTCCAGACTGTAAAAAGAAAACCACAGCCTCAGACACCTGTGAAAAGCTGGCCCCACAGACCATTCTTTATGGAAATTCCTTGCTACCTCCCATAAGCAAGGACATGTAGGTTGTACCTGTGTCTAGCACCTAAAACTAAAGCCTGTTTAATTCCACACTAACAATTAATTACAGAAATTCCCAATATCCCCTTAGGAGAAAAGAATCACAGCTTGTCAGAAGTCCTTATTTTTTCCCAGACACACCCACAAAGTCTTGGCTTAATAAATCTCCATTGACTGAGATTTTTGTCTCCGTCATTTATTTGGGTTGACAAGACTAGGCATTTGGTATTGTCTGTAAAAGTCTTATGCTGATCTTTCTACTGATCCGGACTCAATGGCATGTGCCTAAAGGGTACAACTGAAGGATGGCAAAGGAAATTCCCGTAGCTATTGGTTGAAGGCCACAGTTAGAATACACTCAGTCACTTAGTGGTGTTTGTACTCCACTAAGCTGTAGGGCTGCTCAAGAAAATTATTAGACCTTGAGTATAAGCCATTATGCTTTATTAAATTCACACAGTGAGTTGATTCAGGAGCAGGGCATTGGGGACCTGAGCCCTTGAGCTAGGGCACCATTGCCTCAACCCCAGAGATGCCAGGTAGAGTGCAGAGGAATATCAAAGGACAAACCAACCACCTGGCTCTACAGGAGAGAGACACCTATTGCCTCACCCACCACTGTGCAAGAAGACAACAGCATATCTGGTTTAGGCTGTTATTTTTTACTTTTGGTTCCAATGGGATACTTTACATAGGCTTAGCAGAGCACCATTGTCATGTCAGGGAGTACTGTGGCATATTCTAAATCAAAATAATAGTACTAATTTCTTCCACTGTGTGTATTTACTCAGACTGAAGGGCTTGTGGTATCGAAAGGACTTCAGAAACATTCTGGAATTCTAAGCTTGTGTTGTGTGGATGACTAAGCTTCCTAAAAAGCACTTATAGATTCCCCCTACTCTCCTCAACTCAACTAATTATTATGTGTGGAAGAGAAGGGTTGAGATCTCAACAAAACACTTCTTCAGAAGGATTTCCCAACCTCATGGCCTTGAACCCCTGAGAAATTCACCAATGAGTGAATAGAGTTCTCCCATCCATATCCCACAACCATCATCATTTTGGTTCTTCTCTAAACCCAGTGAAATGTGGCAGCAAGTATAATGGGCTTCATGTGTAAAACACCATCTATTTTATTGGTAGGTGCATGAGTATTAGCAAGCAAGGGTATAATTTTATAGACCGAATAAATTATATCCTCCCACGTAGACCTACCAATCCTAATCTTGCCCCACAGTCCTACCAATCTTGTTTAATTTGGGGGGTTTTTGTCTGTTTGTTTTTTTGCAGTTTTTGGCCGGGACTGGGTTTGAACCCGCCATCTCCAGCATATATATGAGGCCGGCGCCCTACTCCTTTGAACCACAGGCACCGCCCTAGTCCTACCAATCTTAATGATGAGCCCCACCAGATTCATCTGCCCACTGCCCACGAAGAAGCCAGTCTGCAGCAGAGACAGAGTTTAACCTACGCAGCAGTAAGTAGGGAGATAGAAGAAATTTGGGAAGATAGACAAATTTGCTGAGAATTTGGGAGACAGGATCTTTAGGGATAGTTTTGTCAGCCAAGAACTAAGCAATTAGGTTTGCTAATTGGTTAGGCTGGGGTCAAAATTATAGGGGAAGGGACATCATTGTCTTGTGATGCTTCAGTTCCTAGGGTCAAAATTCTACCTGAGTCAGTTTCTTGGTCTGGGTGGGTCAGCCAATCCACTGGAATGAGAACCTAGAAGATATCTTAGAAACTACCTTTAGGTTTCCAAGAGGTGCTGCTATCTATGGCAAAAGACAGGAATCTTGACAACCATCAGCTATGAGGAGAGAGTTAAGAGTCTTTATGGCCATCAGCTATATGATTCCAGAGTAGTAATGACAGAGAAGCAAACAAGGGGACAGCGACTAATTATTGTCAGCAAATGAGTGGACAATGGCTGATTATTACCATTACTTTAAGCTAAGCCTGTTCCTTCCCAGAGTTTGGGGGCCCTTACTCTAGTTCTCACTTTGCATCCCTTCCTCAGTGTGTAAGGGCGGTTTCACTAATTTATGTAGGTAAATGATTTATTGATTTATGATTTACTAATGATTAATGATTTATGATTTACTGATTTATGTAGGTAATTGATTTATTTTCTAAAATTATTTTTTAAATTATTAGTGGATTCATACAACTTTCTAATCACTGCTTACTTAAAAAGACATTTGCACCACATGGGGATCAGCAAGACATTCTGATGTGTAAAGAGGGTCCTCGTGTCAAAGACGTGGGAAGCACAGAGGATATCATGAATTGATTATGCAAATAAGTGCAGAGAAAAAATTGCCTGGATTTAAAGATCTGCATCTCCAGAAAGCCGGGAAGTGGGGGAAAGGAGACTGAGTAGGCAGCTTTGATGCTTCTCATCAGAGAAAACAGGGAGAGGGAAGTTCCAGTGTCTGAAAAGCATCATCTCAATACTAACAGCGGTTTTCACTGGATGACAAAGATAGTGTGCAATGTTTATTTCCTTCTTTAATTTTCTGGTCTTTTTCTTATTTTATACTCAGCATGCATTATTTAGATAATCAGAAAAATCAATATCTTTATTTTAATTTTTAAAAATAATCTTTATGGTGGGTGGATGAAAACACACCCCTGGCCAGGAGTGGCAGCTTGAATAGTGAAATTTGTAAAATAAAGCAAGACAAAATGAAATTTACCCATGCCAGAGACACTCTCTTTTAAGCTTCAAGACTTTGGGGATTTTAAAGAAAATTAGATCCATGTATTCCTAACTTGTTTCATATAAAATCTGTAAATTGTTCTTCTCTTTGAGTAGCTTCGAATGCCTTTGAATGTTTTTCTTAAAATAATTTTTACATTTCCACTGACAAATAAAGATAAATGAGTCTCAGCACCACACGTTGTCGGCCAGAATAGGAAGGGTTTTCTTCTTTCTGATTGTAAATTGCAGAGAGCGTTTTTCTCTGTTGCTTTGTAATCGCAGCTGAGAAATGAGCAATCACGCGCATCGTATATCGGAAGGAGCAGGGGTTTAGAGTGAAATGGCAGGGTTCAGTCTCAGACCCATCACTTCCTCGTACATTACTTCTCCCGGAGCCTCAGTCCTCAAATGTGAAGGCCCTTGCCCCACAGTGCTGCGAGGATCAGGGAGGTCTGTGTGTGAAAACCCTAGGGTCGGAAGCAAATCTCTTGTCTGCTGCCAGGTGCCGAAAGCCAATTGAAATGGCTGAAACAAATAATGGAATTTGTTGACAAATCGTGACTGAGAAGGGAGCTGGAAGACTCAGTACCTCTCTCCAGCTCCTGCAGGCCTGGTGGCCCACCAGCTCAGTGAGGCTCCTTCTCCAAAAGTGCCAAGAACAAAGTTCGGGGTAGGCCCATGTTGGCTTGGCAGGAGTTGTGCAGCCATCCTCAGGATTAGGAGTGTGGAGCTGGGGTACCAGCCAGGCTACGTACCCTCCAATGTGCCAGGGGTAAGTGCACGTGAACCAGGATGGAGAGGCTTGGAGGACAAACAGCATGTGTCACCAGAGAGGAAAATGAATGCTCAGCAAATCAGGACACTGCAATACATATCAGTTCTATAGTAATTAGTATGTAGAAAAGTATTTCTTTTTAACATTATTAAACAAATCTGATGTATCTGATGGACTAGAAAATCACTGTTCTATATTGCTTAAGGTGAGGTTTCCAGGAGTATAGAATACAGCATCCTATCTTTGAGATTCTCGATAATCAAGAATGATAGCCCTTCCCCAGCCAGGAGTCCCAGAAGCTGGCCCAGAGACGAAGGCTGCCTGCTGGAAGCACCTCTAGGAAGGCGCTCAGGACCAACGCATGCGGAGCGAAGAAGGCGGCCTGGTTTACAGCAGGGCTCGGTAAACTTTGCCTTTGACGAACCCGGTGGTAAGTGCTTTAGGCCTTGTGAGTCACGTGGTCCCCGCAGCAACTACTCAGTGCTGCTGTTACAGCACAAAGGCAGCTCCAGAGAATACAAACGTCAATGAGCTTGGCTGTGTTCCAGTCAAATTTCACTTACAGGCACTGGAGTTGAATTTATACCAATTTTTAGGTGTCACAAAGTATCACTTTTCTTTTGAATTCTTTCAATCATTTAAAAATTTAGAAACTGTTCTTCGTCCCTGGGCCACAACCAAACAGCAGCATGCCAGAGTCGGTCAGTGGGCTGCAGATGGCTGACCCCTGGTCTTGAGGAAACAGGTGAAATGAAATGCGGTAGTTCCAGGCAGAACCCCTGAGCCGGAACGGCCCTGCAAGGTTGCCCGAGTCAGGGGCCAGTTGCTCCTGGACTGGGTGCTGAGAAGCTGTATGTCCACGGGACTCTACTGGGAGCTGTCGTCTACAACGTTCTCAGCAACGGAGATAATGAGTTCCTCAGTCCGGAGTGGCACAGCCCTGTGACACTCCAAAGATGAGGATCATTTTCTTTTTTTGCAGTTTTTGGCCGGGGCTGGGTTTGAACCCACCACCTCCAGCATATGGGACCGGCGCTCTACTCCTTTGAGCCACAGGCGCCGCCCCATGGTGAGGCTCATTCTAACTGACTCCATAGGATAGCCTCCTTTTAAATACAAGCAAATTCCAGTATTATTCTATTTCCAGTGTGCAGTCCCTGGAAGTGACTTGCAAATGAAGCTCGTATTTCGACAGAAAACTAAAAAATGACGTAAGTCCTTTGGGGCTGACATCTTTTCAGGTCTCAACCCAGTCAAGTAGGGAGTACGATTAAGTATTTATGGCTCCCTTTCAGCTCCCCCTCGTTAACATAGGCGACTCAGTCAGACCAGGAGGAGGCAGAGGTCTCCATATGCTGAGAGAACAGCCTGGATTTGAGGTCTAGTCTCTAGTGAGCAAGCAAATCTTTTATTTCTTCTAAATTCTGTCCTCACCACCAAATCCCCATTTCGTGATTTTTTTTTCACTTTCTATTTTTGTTTTGGACACTTCCTGTTTTCTCATTGACTTGTGGGCATTTTTGTTTTATTTTGGATTAATATGAGGATACACACAATTAGGGTACATTGTTGGCATTCGTAAGGTGAAGTCCAAGTTGCAATTGAGTCCTTCACCCAGGAAACGAGCCACGTACCCCTACATTATACCCATTAGGTGGGAAGTTACTCAACCCCCACCCCTGCCCTTCTTAAATTTAATTGTGTTTTTCTCTCATGTGGGCCTCTAGTTGTTGATCTACCAGTTCGAACACAGTATTGAGTACATGGGGTGTTTGCTTTTCTAATCTTGAGATACTTTACTTAGGAGGATCTTCCCCAAATCCATCCAGGTAAATACAAAAGACACAAAGTCTCCATTTTTTCATGGCTGAATAGTATACCATAGTATACATATACCATAGTCTATCAATCCATTCATGAATTAACAGGCACTTGGGTTGTCACATCTTTGCCATTGGGAATTGAGCTTCTATAAACATTTGAGTGCAAATGTCCTTATGGTAAACTGATTCTTTTTCTTCTACGTAGTTACCCAGTAATGGGATTGTAGAACTCTCCCCAACTCCTTCTACACAGCAAATATCTCACCCTGGTACCAAAACCAGGAAAGGACTTAAGAAAAAGAAAAGTGCAGACCAATATCATTAATGAATATTGATGCAAAATCCTCAATACAATTTTAAAAATAGAATTCATGGCCCTTTAAAGAATAGCTTGGGCCCAATTCTGTGTGTTTTCAAGCCATTTGAAGTCACTGAAACCGTGCTTCATTTTGGAATTCAATGGTCTTCTCTTAATTTCTTAATGAAGGATGCAACTGTGTCAGGGTGGGAGCAGGACCAGGATATAGCTGGCCAAACTGCTGGCAGCACTCTGCACATAGACTTTCAGGAACTTAGTACCATTTGTACCTAATCTGAGGTTTTATCTGTAGTGCCTGCCAATGGGGAATATCAGCATTCTGGGATAGGATTTTGTTTCATTCTACTTAGATGGGATTCGGTTGGGGTTTTTTTGCTATTATTACCCCTGATGTTTTGTTTTGTTTTGCTTTAGAAAATAATCATATATTCCTACAGATTAAAAAAAAATGCCCTCCCCATGGAAAACACCTCTTTACTTTTCTAATTCCTTCTAGGCAAGTTTTCTCTATTGCATTTAATGGCAGTGTTTACTGTCCTTATCTTTGGGAAGAACAGCATCATATTTGCATACCTAATAACCATCTTCCAAAGTGTTACATTTCATGATTGATTTTAAACTTCAAATGAGGTAGTTGGGCATAAGGAGAGAGAGTATTCCTTTCCAGATTTACCTCTTACAGAATTTTCTATTCTACCTTTGAACTTGGCCATTGCAGAAAGGCTGGTACATACAGGACTGCACACGGATATCTGCCAAACACAGGCCCTATGGTATGGATTTGCACACACATGGCCTCCATGTACATGGCACACTAACCTGCTTTTAGTAGAGTTGGAGTGGGAAAGAGCTTTCTATGGGCTATTAATACATGGGAGGCAGTAGTTAGGATGGAAATGGAGTTCAACCTCACTGTTGCTCTAAAGGCAGTTTTCCAAGAAGGAATCTGTAGGTTCACACTCCCAAGGTTCTGCTGCCCTTGAAACTCAGATTGGCTTGAAAGGAGCTTTGATACAAAGTGGACCCACCAAAGAGGAGGAGGAAGCTCTGTGATCGTCCCCTGCCGGTTGTGAGAGGCAGCGGAGAACAGACAGGAGAACGTTCTTCACCAAACCATTGAAAAAGACATACATTTAGTACCTTTCTTCCCTCACCCTTTCATACATATGCAATTTGGTAAAAGAGAAACTACACCCATATTTAACATTTTTGGAAAAATTATTACATGGGCTTCTTTTTTTTACATAACATTAGAAAAAGCAAAGTTCCATTTGATCCTGTCCAACCCACACTGAGAGCGGGAAGCATTATCCCTCAAAATCTGTCTGAGGGTAGGCTTTTGCCAGCAGCTCCTGAGATCTCTCCAGAAGATTCTCTGCTTTCCCGTTTGATGCCTGCTTCAGGTAATTCTAATCTAGCCCAGAGATCTAAGAGGATGTTGACACCAGCCCAGCAAAACAAGCAGGGGGCATGTTAATGAGTCAGACCCCTTGGCTTTCTCCTGGAATAAGTCTTTTTCTCAGGCAACCATATGGACTTAAATCACCCCCTGGAGAGGAGACTGATGCTACTGTCCTGCAACTGCTGGGAATTTTATGCCTAATAAGTCTTCACTAACACATACGCATGATTAGGCCTCATGTGTAATATCTGAGAGGTCTATAGGTTTGGTGTATTTCACATTAAAATGAGCACATCCTTTCATCTGGGCTTTAACCAAAAAAAGAGGGGGGGGAAATACAAATATGCTATTCTAGATGGTGAGTCTACTCGCACCATCTTGTAAATGAGATACCATGTTGAGGACATCCTGCACATAGATGTGAATTTATTTCATCAGTATAAATAAAGGGTCAAATTCTGTTACTATGAGCTTCCTCTTCTTCTCCAAACAATCTGTGACATTGACAGTGGATTCCAGAGAGGTGAGTTGTTCCAAAGACACGATTCATACACTGCTAGCTGTTCCTTAGCAAGAGGAGCAGAGGACTTTAAGAGATTTAAACAACTTAGAGATGATATCGGCAATGGTTTTATTCTGGGTCCCACAGAGTCCTTCGATTACCTCTGCTAATGCGTCCATTTGGGGTTTCTTGAATAGTTTGCCTCTCAGGCTCAGAAAGAAGGCTGTTTCCTCTTAGGTTCCACTCCCATCCCTGCATTAACCCTCCACCTTGGAAATAAAAGAAAAATTGGCAGTCTCTGAAAACATTCTGTTTAGGCTTTTGTGTGGTACTTACGGGGTGCCTAAATTAGCCGAGAAGATTCTTGACTGGCAATCTTTATTACATCTATTGTTAACTCATCAGTGGACCCAAACTGCATAAACTAAGTTTTCCACTCCATAATTAGTCAATGGTTTCACTTAGTGGTTTCTTCAATCAACTAATTGCAGCCTTCAGAAGAATGATATCACTGCCTGGCTGGAAGAAAAGTTAAGCTAATCAAAAGCCATTTTCAGAGATGACTGAAAAGAGAGAAAATGAATTTAAGATATTAAAGAAATCACAGAGCTAGTTTCAGGGAGAAAGTGAATCCACAGGCTTAGAATGAGGGAAACTTTTTAATACTTTAATACTGTGCTTCCTTGGCTGTGTTGAGGAAATATGGTATTAGGACATCCACAGCCTAGAAGGAAGGTTGGAAAAAATCCAGTCCAGAGTTCTAACTTTACAAATGAAAAAGTCAAGTCTTGAAATTACATTCATTTGCCCAAAGACTCAGAAGAGAATTACATGAGAATCTCAGACTCTCTACATTTCTTTGGAAGCCGTTAGTACAGAGTTCTGTTCTGATCAAATCAAACTATAGAGAAAGAGCAATCTGACACTTAATTTAAATGTATTTGTAGTTATCTTTAAATGTAATAATCAGTCACTAATGTATAGTGATTTGTAGAGTAGGCTCTGATTATTATAAATTTCATGGAGCCAAATTTAGGTACACCTTGTTGGTTCCATGGTCCCCATCTTCAGTGTGAATGTACTTGGACCATGTGTAGTAGAATTTACACAAAGGCACACTTAGCATCACTCACCATGGACTGACAATCTCAAGGTGAAGGCGGCTCTGGCAGCATAAACCTTGCGTGTCTACAATGAGCAGAGCTCCCAGCCAAGCCTTAAAGGAAAAAAATATACCTTTGTGATTTAAATGATGGGGAGTTATATGATACATGGTAAAAATGTCCCAATCTTTCCTGTAGTTTTGCTCTTCATATGTAGTATAATGCATTATTTTCTCTTCAAATTTCATTAAGATACTCTCCTATACTCTCTCTCCTTTAAGAATTGTATTGTTTTGCTCAATCTAAAAGTTAGTATTGTTTTAAAAATGAAGAAAGATTCTAGTTTTGTCTCTATTCCAAGTGGAAAGGCCAGTATTTTATCGGTTACTCAGCCTGTTCCTCACTGATTTATAACGCTACCTGCCTCGTGCATATCTGGGTTTTTTCTGGGCTCTTTGTCTTATTCCCTGGGTTTATCATTTCAACCTATAAGTGATTCTACCCTGTTTTAATTAGTTCTGCTTTAGAATCTGTCTTCATATCTAGGGTGATGTGTCCCTGTTTATTTTTACTCTTACACAAAACTGTCTCCAATATACTTGACCTTGTACTATTTGTATGAATTTTAGATTCAACTTACAAAGTGAAAAAAATCATGCCAGAACACAGTTCGTCGTTACGTTGAATTTATACATTTATTTTGGGAGACTATCCATTGAGTAGTTCCTTCTCTGAAAATAAAACCTTGGATAGCTCTCCATATATTAGGTTTCCTTTTATTTTTTATAAAATTTTCTTTTCTTCCTTGTTAGCTTAGAGCTTTTTTTTTTCATTTCCATACAAATTATATATTTTTATTTTCATTCATAATTGTTGTTGGCATGTAGGCGAATCACTAACATTGCTATCGTATCCAGAAACCTTGATGAGCTACCTTATTATTTCAAATGATTTCTTGTGAGAAAAGGCAATTTTATTTCCCTCCTTTTTTCTTTTTCTTGTTGTTTGTTGGTCTCACTCACTAGGACCCTCAGATCAAACAAGGCAAACAAACCCTGGCACCGGGTACTCTTGTTCTTTTCTGGATATTAAAGAAATTACTTCTAAGGCTTCATATTTATGGGTAGTGGTTTTTTTAAATGTACTTTATCAAGTTAAGAAAGTTCTCTTCTCATCACAGTTGTTAGAAAAAGAGAGAAAGTTTTTCTGTAAACATTTAAATTTACTAATTTGGAATAGTTTGCCCCAAACCATTCCAGATCTCATGGAGACCGAGTGGCTAAGGAGCTTCCCGGAAAAGGTTCTGTGTTTGCTTCTTTTGGGTTCCCCATAAAGAGGAAACACTCTGAACCAATTCTGCTATGAATGCCTTGGCTTGTGATTTTTCTCCCCTTGAGGGTCCAGATTCCAATTTAGGTGCAGGCTCAGCGTTTATTTTTTGTATGAATTTGTGTTTCCACAACAGATCTGGGACATGCACGGGCTCCCTTGTGATCTCACCAGCCTGCAAAAGGAGTTTATTATTACCCTTTCTCTGGTTCCAGGAACCCTTTCCCAGGAAAATTTATTGATGATGACAAAGAACTTGTATTTGGGTGGGTTATACCCACTAATAGTTACTGTATTAGGAAACCAAAATGAATAATTAAATAATTTAATAATTCATTTTAAAATACCAGTAAAAACCCACTACATGTTAACACAAATAATGTAAACATTAAGATATGTTTTCCAGAAGAAACGTATTTGTGAAAAGAATGGCATTGCTTTAAGCACATTTCTACAAATCTCTTTAACATCTGGCTTAGTGAAAAATAGCTAGGTCCTCTTATCACCTTCTGCACGTGACATGTCATTTTGGTAAATATATGAAGAAAATCCAGCCTCGCACAGATGGGTAAATGGAAAAGGGCCGGCTATTTCAGAAGGCTTTTCAGACGACTTTAGATAGTCTTCTTTTACACTATACAAGAATTCAACAAGAGGTAGCTTCATAGAGACTGTTTGCAATGTGGAATCCGAGACTCTGATGATGAACCCCTCTCATACTCTGTTACATGAAAACATATTTGGTCTAACTTATGATCGGATTGGATCTTGCATACATTTTTTTTTCTTTTTGAGGCAGAGCCTCAAGCTGTCACCCTGGATAGAGTGCTGTGGCATCACAGCTCACAGCAACCTCCAATTCCTGGGCTCAAGCGAGTCTCCTGCCTCTGCTTCCCAAATAATTGGGACTACAGGTGCCCGCCACAATGCCCGGCCATTTTTTGGTTGCAGCCGTCATTGTTGTTTGGCAGCCCGGGCTGGATTCGAACCTGCCAGCTCAGGTGTACATGACTGGTGCCTTAGCCCGTTGAGCCACAGGCGTCGAGCCTGCATACATGATTTTAGACATTTAAAAAACATGGGCTGCTGGACACGGTGGCTCACTCTTGTAATCCTAGCACTCTGGGAGGCTGAGGTCCATGGATCGCTTGAGCTCAGGTGTTTGAGACAAGCCTGAGCAAGAGTGAGACCCCCATCTCTAAAAGTAGTCAGGCATTGTGGTGGGCACCTGTAATCCCAGCTACTCAGGGTGCTAAGGCAAGAGGATCACTTGAGCTTAAGAGTTTGAGATTGCTGTGAGCTGTGACCCCACAGGACTCTACTGAGGATGAGAAAATGAGACTGTCTCAAAAAATCAAAAAAATGAAAAAGATTGGTTCACTGAGTTTGTAGTTGGCAATACATTTCATTCTGTAGTATCAAAAACACATTCATTAATCTTACCAGAATTTCAGAACAACAGTTTAACATAAACTCTTAGAAGGGGTCCTAGATTATACTTTTAAAACCACTGCCTGAAATAATCTAGTTGTACTTTTTTTTCACTGTCTCTGAGGTTTCCATTTTTCCATTTCTGCCATTTTTCTTGAACCAGAATCCACAAACCTTTTCTGTCACCAAATAAACAATGTCACAGGAGAGAATTGCAAAGAGCTAGCAATAATTTCAACAACTTCTTTTTTTTTCTTTTTAATATTATTTTTTCCTGTTTTTTTGTTTGTTTGTTTCAATTTATTTTATTTTATTTATTTTTTAATGAATTTATTTTTTTATTATTGAATCATAACTGTGTACATTAATGCAATCAAGGGGTACAATGTGCTGCTTTCCTGCACAATCTGAAAGATTTTCATCAAACTGTTTAACATAGCCTTCATGGCATTTCCTTAAAGAACGCAGAAACTCACTGCATGTCCACTGTGGGCCAAGCACTGTGCCAGGCAACCATTTACAGAGGAAAGGAGGATGTACGTGTATGAAGTTCATGCAGGAGGACAGTTTCATTGGCTTCTATTTGAGATGTGGTTGTGTTTCACTCAAAATAGTCCGGGTACGACCTATATCAGTCACAATTATTCACACGTGTGTTTTAACATTACAAGTTGCAGAGAGTCAAATGGGAGTTTTCTGCATTATCTTTGCAACCTTTCTGTAACTTACTCAAAATAAAAGTTTAATTTAAAATGAATTAATACAGTATGCTTCCATTATATTTCCTTGAGTCAAAAGTATTGGATTAAGAATAGGTTTAGGCTATTCTCTTTTAAAAAGACATTGAAATTGATTTTATTTAGAACTTTGACTTCTAACACAGAACAATACATTTGTTTTGTTTTTTAAGACAGTGTCTCACTCTGTCACCCTTGGTAGAGTATGGTGGCATCATTACAGCTCACAGCAACCGCAAATTACTGGGTTCAAGCGATCTACTTGCCTCGCTTTTTAGAGTAGCTGGGACTATAGGGGCCCACCATGACACTTGGCTAGTTTTTCTATTTTTAGTAGATACGGGGTTTCGCTCTTGCTCAGGCTGGTCTCAAACTCCTGAGTTCAGGCAATCCACTTGCCTTAGCCTCTCAGAGTGCAAGGATAGAATTATAAATTAGATCACAAAGAAGAAATGAGCTCGGAAGGAGTATAAAAATGAATTCAGAAGCACTATAAATTAGCAAAACTCAGATTACGTTATATGCGTGTCTGTACGCCTGGCTCTATGGCCAGGCTCTGAGTTAAATGGCCCTTGTCTATGGCAAGCTCTGAGTTACATGTGCTTCTTTCCCCTTTTGCAGTAACCCTCTGCTTTAGGCCCTTTGCCTGTGCACCCTGCGCAGAGCCGCTGCTCTGTGAGTGACAGAGCTAGAGTTAGAAACTTGGTCTTCCACATCCAGAGCCCCCGCTTTCAGCCCCTTGGCTCTGCTGCTTTACTGATGGGATTTCCAGACGTGGAAAAATTCACAGTCATTGAAGCCACAGCAGTGAACAAAGAAATGCTTTCATTATTGTTGGACTCAGTCCCTAATTTTTATGCTACCTTTTCCCATGAGCCACTTATAAGGATGGAACTGTGAATTGTCTGGTTGGGTGTTTGGAGTATGGTTTTATTAGTTTAAAGGTGTCTTACATACACACTGGGTGATAAATCAAGATGTCCAAGAGATGTCAGAAAGCCAACACAGTTCTCAGAGGGGGAAAGAAGGGCGGGGTCAGGATATTTCCCTTACCAGAAAGAAATCAAACAAATACATTCAATCCAATTAATGTTTACTTTTGCTTGCTAAATGCCTGAGAAATTTGGTAAGCATTTTATTCTGGAGATTTTGAGTCATACAGGCAGAGAGAGCCGACATGTAAGCCCCAAACCAACTAAGTTGAGAATTCTCAACATTTTGGCAACCTTGTTTTATTTTTCACCTGCCTACGTTTGGGGGGGAATGACTAGAGGAGTATTTTAAGACAATCCCATATTTTAAATCATTTTGCCCATAAATTCTTTGTATCATTTTCTACTCCAATAAATGATATTTTGAAGATCACCACAGTATAATCATGCCATTCAGGAAAACGAACAATTTCTCGATATCATCTAACACTCACTTTGGACTTAGAGTCTTGTGACCATCCCCAAAATAACATTATACAGATAGTTCACTTAAATCAGTATCCAAGTAAGTTCCATATATTGCAATTGGGTTAATACGTCCCTAAGTTTCCTTTTAATGTCTAACAGTCTCCCCTCCCTCATCTTTTATGCCATCTGTTTGTTAAATAACCAGAGCATTTTTCTTGTTGCATGTCCTACATCCCAGATTTGTGTGGTTGCTTCCTTGGGGAGTCACTTAACATATTTCTTGACCATCTATATTTCTTCCAAACTGTTAATCCAATGAAGAAATTTGATTAGATGCTGCCTCAATTTTTGTTTTTTTAATTTGCCAAAAACACATCATAGATATTCCTTTCCAGGTGATGCTGGATGTTAGGATTGAGTCAGTAGGTTCCAGTGGGGTCAGCTCGGCCCAGCCGTTAGGGACCCAGCTGTCCACCTGCACTTCAAGGTGTGAGCAGGCAGTGTTCATAGTTGCTTCGGTCCAGTATCTCATGGGGGCTATGAAATGATTACCTAACTCTGTTCATCCCTTCTGATATTTATTAGCTGAAATTCTTCCACAAATGTCACTCTGAAATATAATAGGTACATCTACCGTTTACGAAGTATTAATTCTATATACCTTTATCTACGAGTTATTTTGAATAATGATTGGCTCCTCAGAAACTTCCAAGGGGGGCCGATGTTGCTAGCATCATTTTTAAGCTATGACAGTCAGTATTACTTTCGATGCGAAAATCACCCCACTGATACATAGGGGAGTGTCCGACTGACACAATCTCAAGTTGATCCAAGCCCTTCTTTGTTCATTTCTCGATGTAGGTGTCACTTCTGGAATTGGTGATTTCTCCAAGAATGACTGGTTCCCTCCCATAGGAAACTATATTTGGAGAAAACAATCTAGGCATATCATAGTTTGATGGCTTCAGATCATCAACTTGCTGTTTGGCTAAACTGCTTTGGTAACACATTATGCTAGCCTTACCTACAACTGCCTGTGAAGAAATAGGTAGGGAGAAGTACCTCTGGGAGAACAGACGATGAAGTAATCTTGACACCTGAATGGCAGTGCTTATAAGTAGGGAAAACTTCTGAACATTTAGCAATAGAAAACAAACCAGTAAATGGCTATTTTATTGAATGTAAATGACTTTCGTGTTATAAAAACTAGAAGAAACTGTCATGGTTGCCATATTAGCTGTAAGGTGCACGTGTTGGAGAGGGATGTGCTTTCTCCCTGGGCTTCATGTTTGTGGACTTTGTCAGTTGTGCACAACTAGGTGGCTGGATCTTGACTATGGGACCATAGGACATTTGTCATTTATTCATTCCCTAAGCACATATGCTAAATACTTCATTAGCAACTAAATTTAAAAATGCTAATAAAGTTCCACTTTGGTGGTGGTAGATGGAGTCCCCCAAGCTATGCTTGTGGGCAATGATATCGTTTGCTTGCTAAGGTTTTTAAGTCCATAATTTTGGGGACTATATAGTTCTTTGTTTTATATAGTTAAAACTTGCCTACTTCCATAAATATTTTCATGTGTGATTTAGGAAAGACAAAAACAAAATAAAAACCCAGAAAACAAAACATAAACTCAGACTATGTGTAGTTGCTAGATTAAATAAGAAAATCATTATATGATAAATTACTTGAAACAATGATTATTCCTCAGGAAATCTATAACAAATAAAAAAGAACAGTAGAGAAAGTGCTTTTAATATCTTTCTCTCTTTTTTAAGTTCTCCAAGCCTTTGTTCTTCAGGAGGCAAACTGCTGTTTCACTTCCCTGAAGCCACTGATAACACCATGCGAGAACATCAGAGAAAAAACGAAGCCAAGATAGGTGCCAAGCCCAAGGGAATGGAGCGCTTCTTTGTTTTATATTTCCACTGGAAATCTGGAGATTTTGCATGCAAACGTCTTATTTCATGGCAGTGCTTTTCAAATTGAGAGATTAAATCTAGCTCCACATAAAGGTTTTTCAATAAAGTAGGTTGCAGAGTCTTCTGTTTATGGAAAATTGATGCATCATTTGATATGCTTTCAATTGCTAACTCTTGTTGCACGAAAGCTGGAAGGAATTTCAACCAACCATTATCTAATCAAGAAAATATTTTCTACCTATCTTGTCTTCCACATAACTTGCTGCCAAGTGTAGTTTTGACTATTGCAAATCACTGCATTTTAACAAGCAAAACAGCCGCTCTACTTTTGTTAGAAAAGGTACAAATTATTGAAACTATCCATCATTATCAGTGGCATGTCCCCAAATTGTGTGTGTGTCACAGAATGACTATTATATGACATAATTTAATGTGGTGTTAGTTGTACTACTTTACTTATGTGAGATTTTTAGTCTTGAGATGCAAATAGGTATTATAATAATTTCATTGAGTCTTCCCATGTTCACACCAACTCTCACTATAGAGTAAAGCTTGCAATTCGGGTGTTTACTTAGCAATAAAATTTACAAGGACCTGTAACATCAAAATCCCTGCTGAGTTGAACGTAATATGAAGTGCAGGAAGAAACAAACTAAATATGAGTTATGGGGTTTTTGCGTGGGTTTCAAATAAAAAGAAACTTATCTCAATCTGTCCAACTACCCATTCCTCATAGGCACAAAACATGCTTCAGAAAACATACCTTTGCCTATGAGGTGGTTTCTGACTGCAGAAATGTTTGAATCTACTCTTCCGATTTGGCTGAATTCAAGATGACAGCCATGTATGCTCATGACAGAAGGCCTGAGCTGAGGACGGCTTTCGGAAACTTACCCAGGAGTCTCTGGAAACACATGTTCAGGGGGCAGGGAGAAGTGGCTGAACACAGACTGCCTCGGTTCAGACCCTGCCTTGTTCCCCAGGCTCTGTCAACTGGGGTGAGTCACTTCGTCTCTTTGTGTCTGTGCTTCTGGGAAAGGGGAACATTTTTGAGTCAGAGGTTTAAATGAGTAACACATGTAAAGTGCTTGGAACAGGTCCTGGCAGGGAAAAGTAGTATACTTATGACAGCCATTATTATTTATTGCAAGAGCTTCATTGTAGACCACGAGCTGCCACCTGTGTTGGCCATTCATTCAACAAAAATATGTTTGTGTTTACAGCGGAGATAGGTAACATGAGATTTTAGCATAGGGGACTACAACTATCCAGGCTGAGGGAACCATTAAAACAGCACGGTTCCAGCTGTTCATTGTACCAGCCATTGTCCAGAGACGACTGGAAAATCGGAAGGGGAAAGACATCCACTGTTCCCCCTAGCGGGCCTCCTCAGGTGAGCAACGGCCTGTTTGAGGTCCGACCATAGATTCTGGTGACTGGGGTCTGTTCGTTCTAAAGCTGAAGAAAATTCAGGCAGTAGTGAGAGCACACACACACACTCTGGGCCTTCCTGAGGGTTTTCAACTCCCGTGCTCTTCTACCTTTGATTATTTCCTATCCCCTTGCTGGCACTCCAGGCAGATGGTGAAGAGATTCTTGGCAGGAATATATAGCTGTCTTCAGACGCTAATCGCCTAGTACAGATACCCTCAAATATGGCGTGCTTAAGAATCATCCAGGGTGGCTGCAAAAGTGCAGATTCCTTTGTCCTGTCCCTGGAGTGTCTGATCCAGGAGTTCTGGTGATGGCTTAGCAACCAGATGCTCATTACATGCCCAGGTGTTGGAGACGCACACACCCTCCAGACCACCTGCCAGTCTAATGGACAGCAGGATGCTAATTCCATGAGGCGCTTTGTGGAAAGGGAAACAGGAATGTGTCATAGAACCTTCAAGTCAGAAATACAGCAAGATCTAATGAGGGCATCAAACCAGGAAAGAGAGCAGACCCACCATGTGATCACTGCCAGTGATAGCAGCGGTCTCCCGGACTGTGGCAGACACCTCTGCAGGGAGCCCTGCAGCCTTTGAAGGAAAATCTCTGGGGATCCAAATTATGATCAGAGGGTGCTCTCATTCCCCTACCTCAGGGCCAAAACCCAGAGGAACCTTGAGGCAGGTGCTGAACAGAGCTGAAAGGCAGAGCCAGTGGGCAGGCAGACAGACGGTATGACTTGGAGTCCCTTGTCTCATTCCTGCCTGCTCACTGGTTTGAGAACCTATGGGCCACCATGGTGCCTGTGCTGGGGACTTTGGTGGGGAAAAAGTGATACCACTGCAAAGGCAGGGCCAGAGTTCAGTAAGATGTATAGGTCCCATGATAACCGAAAAGAAACCAAACCCACAAGCTCAGACACCAGGCTCTGAGGGGGCCCAGAAGGACTGAACCCAAGTTCAACACCTGTAGACCCTTGGACATCAGCAAAATAGTCAGGAATGGGTGCAGGGCAGCAGCCTCTGAGCTCCAGATCCTGGGAAGAGGTGAAGGCCTGTCCTTGGCCCAAGAAATTCCATCTACCTTCCAAGAGAAGAATCGCAAAGAATGAATGGTTTTCCTTCTAGAGCAGTGTTTTTCAACCTTTTTTATCTCATGGCACACTTGAACCTATAGTTAAACCTCCGTGGCACACTTAAACTATGTTGATTTTAAAAATATATATATATACTTACTCTGCTTGAAACTTATTTTGAAAATAATCTCATTAATGACCTTTAAAAAGTTTTGCACACACCTAAAATCCTCTCCTGGCACACCAGTTGAAAATTGCTCCTGGTGGAGGGATTCATTCTCAGAGCTGTGTGTGAATTATTGGCTAAAGGTAAGTTTTTATATTTGGAAACCAGTTGTTCTCCAAATGTGGTCCCTGAAGCAGCCACATTGGTGTCACCTGAGAACTTGTTAAAAATACAGATCTCAGGTCCCATCCCAGCCCTTCCCAATCAGAAGCCCTGGGCATAGGGCGCAGCAACAGTGCAGAGGCCTTCGGAGGACTCTGACTGTGCTGAACTTTGGGAACCACCAGTCTAGACTTGAGGCTCTCAACTTGGCCTCTCAACTTGGCCACACGCTTGCGTCACCAGTATCATCAGCTTCCAAGTCTCCTGATGCCTGTGTCCCAGCCCCAGGGACTATGACTTAGTTGGCCAAGGGTGTGGCCTATACTCTGGAATTTTTTAAGCTCACAAGTGGTCTAGCGTGCAGACGAGATTGGGAGATTCTGCAGCCTCCTTGCACAGCATCCCTGTCTTACACCCTCCAACCCAGTCCAACCCAACCCAGTGCTTCCCTATCTCCTCACAAAAGGGCTACTTGACCCCGCCTGGCCACTGCACATGATGCTCTCTCCAGCAGAGGTTGTGTCCTGGGCTGGGTTCTGATGTGGCTGTCCTGGAAAAGGCTACTGCAAGCAGAGTGGAGGTCCAAGGGGGTGTCCCCAGGCAGCCAGTCATCCGGGTCTCTAGAGAGGACACCGCAGCTGGGAAGGAAGGACTCTGGCCAGTGCAGAGGGAAGCTGCAGCCACAGCTCATGCTCTAGGCTGCTCCCTCTTGGGCCTGAACAAGGACTTAAGCCACATTGTGATGGGACAGTGCCCCACTCCTCAAGGCTCCGGGGTGGGGCCAGTAGCACGGACGAAGTGACGCCCAGGGAGGCAGTGCAGCTGCAGACCAGGGCTGGGCACTGAGGTTCAGCCGCACCCTCACTGCGCAGCCCTCCCCGAGTTTGGGGCCTGCTCACAGAGGCCGAGAACTGGGGATCACACGGCTTTCCATAGAACCCGAGAGTGGATTTCCTCAAGATACCACATACTGCAAACTCACCTCTCCTTCCTCCCCTTCCTCCATCTTCAAAGCCCAGCCCCTCGGGAAGATGTGAAAGGCTGCATGATTGTCACAGCATCAGAGTCGCTCGTTCTCTGAAAGCCACTGCAAGGTGCAGCACATCTCCTGGGAGGTGCTCCAGGTCCCTGCCATCTGGAGCAAGGGGAAAGGTGAGCATGAGGGGGACATCAGGGACCAGCCAGCATGTCCTGGTGCACGTTCTGCCCATTGCCATGGTCAGAGATATGAGAACTCGACACCTTTTATGCTCTAAACAGATGGCCATCTCTACACAGTATCATTAGCAAAAATGACTCGCCCATAACCTAATGACAACCCTTAGATAACCACTAAATTCTGGGAATCCAGACAGAGGTAAAAGATCCCTCTTGGCCTCAGGGAGCCTTTTGTTCTGGTGCATGAAACATCATACACACTACATAACTGGGATTCATTTAGCTGCAGCTTTAACTCATATGTGTGTGTGTGTAATTCGAACAGAATCTTTTTTAAAATTTCAGATTAATATAAGGGTACGTACAATTAGGTTACATTGTTTGCATTTATTAATTGAATGGAATCTTGAATGTCACTGTTATGAAGTCAAAATCCTCTTCAGGAAGAGGGATGGTAATAGGAGAAACTGTTCTACCACATGAACTAAAATATAATTCTGCTTACAAAAATAGCACTCAAGAGCTGTTCCTCATATCTGCAGCACTTTGGGTACATGAAGAGGTAGTGAGCTCCAGAGCTGAGACTTTGAGGGCAGAAGGACAACATGAGGGAATGAGCATTTCACCCTGTGCCAGAAGTGACAACACCAGAGCTCGTTAGGGACGGCTGGACTGAAGGCGTCCCGGCCTTCCAGTTTTCATTGTCAAGAATGAGCATTGGTGCCGAGTTGAGTGGATGGCAGAGTGATCACAAATATCAAGTAATCACATGTATATGCATTTACTGTAGAGCCTCGGTGAAGTACAGTGAGATCATTCTTGGAGCCTGAGACGGTTCCCTCTCCGTAAAGAGCAGGGGAGACCCTGAAAACCCAGTACACAGACTCGCGTTTACTGCTCTGTCTGGCCCCCCTCCTGGAACACCATCCTGAGGGATTGGCTGTCAGGATTTTTGCCTTTGGGGTAGTTGACAGGTTGACTTTACACAACCAATCCCTTATTTCCCTTGAGTTGTAGACATTTACAATGTTAATTGTATGGTAATCACTAGGAATTCCTTTCTGGGGATGTTCCCAACCAGGGAAGAGTTTCCAGTCCCAGTTTGGTTTTTAGCTGCAATTCAGTTCCGCTCTCTGCCCTTAGCCACTTCCTTACCACCTGTTCACCTTCTGTCAAACCTAAACAAGCTGACCAGGAACGGTATCCTTGCCTGCAATGGTGACCCTGACAGCTGGAGATCCCAAACAATAGGTTAGATTATCCATCCACAATCTTAGGACAGAATTCTACCTGCAGCAGGAGTTGGGTGCCCCTGATAGAAACAGACATGTCCTCAATGGGTCACCCAGGGAAGATGGGAACTGTGTGGGGAGGATGGGGCCTGGGGCGGCCTTGCTTCTCCCCCAAATGCAGATGTTCCCACCCTCAGAGAAGCTATCCCTGCACTAGCCTGGGTCAAGCTCCACTGCTCCCCCTCTGCTCCTATAGGAACCACACCGACTAAGACCAGCACAGCTGAATTGGTGGTTCCAGTGCTGTGGACAGTACTGGAGACTCACTTGGCTACAGGTGGAAGTTGCATTCCTCATGGTCTGCTGTCAATACAAAGAGATGCTATTTTGGCTTCCCTCATTGGGTCTAATGTCACAAATAGTTCAGAATTTAAGCAGCAAAGAGAAGCGTACTGCCATCAGACCCTCTCAAACCCAAATACAAAGACTAGGAAAGGAGAACTGACAAGTGAATGGTCGAAAAAATCTTCTAGAATTAGATGGTGGCGATGGTTGCTCAACTCTGTAAATCTGTTCAGTGCAGAATTGTATGCTTTAATATGGGAGATTTTACTGTATGTGAATTCTATCTCATTAAAAGCAGAACAAATTTTGAAAAACTCTTAAATATGGGTCATGGAAAGAAGTAAGGGGAGGCCTGGTGCAGTGGTTCACACCTGTAGTCCTAGCACTCTGGGAGGCCAAGGTGGTCAAATTGCCTGAGCTCACAAGTTCAAGACTAGCCTGAGCCAGAGCGAGATCCCATCTCTAAAAATAGCCAGGTGTTGTGGCTGGTGCCTTTAGTCCCAGCTACTTGGGAGGCTGAGGCAAGAGAATGCTTTAGCCCAAGGGTTTGAAGTTGCTGTGAGCTACAATGCCACAGCACTCTACCAAGAGTGACAAAGTGAAGTGAGACTCTGTCACAAAAAAAAAAAAAAAAACAGAAGAAGAAGAAGTAAGCGGAGAGAGGGTCTTTCCCTAGAAGTAGGATCCGAGGCAAGGAGGCCCCCAAAGCTCTGGCAGTGCTCAGCACAGCCGCGGTGCTACCAGGTGGAGGTTGGCCAGAGTATGTGTGAAGGGGAATGGTCTTTAAGGGATTCCCAAAGCAAGCCTTGGTAGGTGGGCTGTTTGCAAGTCCGTAACTAGCAGATGTTACCTTTATTTATTCATGAAATTGAATTACTATCTCATAGAAAACTACAGCCTGAGCCTCTCTGTCTAGGCAATGGAGTAAATGGTCTATGCCCAAAACGGAAACAGAGTAACAAGCTAGAGGCGTGAGGCAAGGGGCCCTGAGGCTGTAAGAGGGAGAAGAGCAGCAAGTGGGTCCCTGGAGTGACAAGCCTGCCCGGGAACCCAGACTATGGCTGAGCTGCTGACCCTGTCCACCAGGACTTCCCCAAACACCCAGGGACTGTGCCCTCAGAAAGGGCTGAAATTTCTGCAGTGAAAGTAGTCATGGAGATTTGAGCCATTGCTCAATTGAAAAGGAAGTGTTCCTTTAATTTTTAGTCCCACGCTGGTGAAGCCAGGTCATTTGCAGGATACATTTACAATTTTAATGAAAATATTTAATTCATACCACCTTTGTGTTTTGAAAAACATTTTACCGTTTTTCTTAAGAACAGATAATATACTAAATGATCATATTATCACATCTTCTTCTTAAATATAATTTAAATAGCTATATATTTTGCCATTATGTGGGATTACTATAATTTAGACAATGAATCATGAGTATGGCATATATAATTTTTTATAAACAACTTTTTTAGGTCCACCTTTGTACAATCCGTGATTATTTCTTTAGCTTACAAGAAAAGCTTGCTTTTACCCCTAGATCTCACTTCTTAGAGGCCCTTCTGACATTTCTTTTTCAGAGATTTTGCTGCCATGGACCCAAGGTAAGGCAGCTAAGAGATGCCTGTGTTCTGAGGCCTCGTGGTTCGAGGCTCCATTACACACAACCGCATACATTTCTCTCTAAGATTCTGTCTTGGTATAATAAATTTCCCTTCTGTTGGGTCAAGTAAGTTTCTGGATTATTGTTCGGGATCTTTTTTCCATTGACAATGAAATGGTAATGAATGGACACTTAATGATAGAAGCCTACAGGAAGAATTGCTGGATCTAAGTGAATAAAGACATTAGTGGAAAATACATCCATATCACAAAATCACATACACAGCCCACACTTACAAATCTATTTGGCTACTGCCCTCCAAAAAACTTTTACCAGTTTCAGTTTCTATACCCATTTTTTACAATTATTAGCAAGTGGATAATTTTTCCAAAGTTATAGGTAAAAAAATTACTATTCAACTTCAATGCTCTCTTATATGCAAACTTTTTACAATTAATGAAGTTAAATGTTTTTCTTCCCATACAGACCATTTGTTTCATCTTCATAAATTATTTCTTCTTGTCTTCCTTTTATTTTCTTACTTGATAATTATACCTTTCTTATTGATTTCTAGATAATTTCCTCTCCTATAATTTGCTGCAAATATATCCTGTTTTTCAGTGTAAACATGTTAAAAACACATCAATAGTTTCGTAATTCCTGCCTTAGTGTGATACTTTAAAAAGTCATCTGTACCCCAAAATTGTATTTATATTTATCTGTGTTTTCTTTTATATTGTATATATGAATTTGTCTGGAACCCATGTAGTTTATGAGCTAAATCAGGAAATGAAATTCACATATTTCACAATGCTTTGTCAGTTGCCTCAGCACCTTATAATCATTAACTACATCTTTTCTTCACTTATTTGAAACTCTACACTTACATAATCTTTAAATATATTTTGATCTTTTTTTTCCAATTTGCCTAATTGATTTGATATTCTAGTATCATACTGTTTTTACTTCCTGTGGCTTTGTAATTGGTCTTGTCCAGCAAGTTTTCCTCTCTCTGCATTTATCCTCTGATACTTACTTTTTATATTTATATTTATTTATTTTTCCAGGTCAACTTTAGGATCATGAGAGCATGAGGTCCTTCCCCACACAGAAAGATCTTCAACTTCTCCTCCCATTCCTCCAAATATTTGTCATCACTGTCAACCTGGTGAGCATGTATTTCATTGTATTTCTCTTAAATGTTTAGAATGATGAGAAGAGGATAGACTTAGCTGTATTAGTCAAGGACCTCCAGAAAAACAGGGCCAATAGAATGTGTATATCTGTGGAGAGAGAGATTTATTTTAAGCAATTATCTCTATAGATTGTAGGGCTGGCAGGTCCGAACTCCTCAGGACAGGGTGACAGGTTGGAGACCCAGGGGAGACTCAAGGCTGTGCTCTCCAGTCTGAAGGCAGCACAGAATGGAATTCCTTCCTCCTTCCTTGAGGACCTCAAGCTTTTCTATTAAAGTCTTCAACTGATTGGACAAGCCTCACCCACATCATGAAGGGTTCTCTGCTTTATTCAAAGTCTATTAATTTAAATGTCAATCACATGTAAAGAATATCTTCACAGTAAAATCTAGACTGGTGTTTGACCAAAAACTAGGCACCATGAGCTAGGCAAGGCTATATAAAATTAATCTTCACAATAGCCATAAGATTTTGTTTTCTCTTCCTGCATTGTGATATAATTGGATTTATTCCAATCTTCTTTTATGTATATCTATCTATCCATCTATCTATCTCTCTATCTGTCTGTCTGTCTATCTATCTATCTATCTATCTATCCATCAATAAAGGTTTATATTTTTTCCCTTATTGGCCTGGCTCCTGTAGTGTTTATTCCTAAGTAGTCAATAATTTTTATCATCATGATGAGTGTGACACTTGTTTTCTTAAATTTGCTCATAGTTTGTTACTTACACAAAAGAAACCTATAGGCCAGAAGATGCAAACCAATAGCCCATCTGCATGGCCACACCCGGCCAGGGCTCTGCAGCAGCTGTGTTGTGGATGGAATCCACTATCTCTAGAAACACCGTCCTGCTCTGGTTTTCTGGACCCTGACATTGAACATAAGCTGCCACTGACTGCTTCACTTGTAATTTGGCTTTGTGCATGTTAAAGTTATATGAAACCTAGTTCTCATACCTATGTCTTTGTTAAAATCTGGGAAAATAAGAGACTAAACAGAATACATAATTTTTTTAAAAAGGAGGGGAATGATAATTTTTGGAAGGAAGAATGTCATTTTACATGTAATTTAGTTAAGACATCATTTCATAACCAACCAGAGTGTGAATATATATACCTATATTTGGAAAAGATAAATCAGTTAAATCTTAATAAATTGAAATAAAAAAATGGATTTCAAAATTTGAATAACATTGTGCTGTGCTCAACTGAAATCATACATTACGTAGAAAAAATTGGGTATCAAAACATTTTCTAGGTGATGAATTTATACAAGAACATCTATTCAGTATAGCAAAAATTGCATCTCTCTAACAAGTAAGTGTTTATAAATATAAGTGTACTGGAAAATACTGTTATTCTATATCTGCAGAGTTTGGTGGTTTCCTGCCAAAGATAATGCAGAAACCATGCCCAAGACTTCACGGCCAGCCTCCTTTATGGTAATGCCTGCTGTGTGACCCATTAACTAAGCAATGGGTCAATTATGGAATCTGAGCCAAGGGATGGATACTAATTCCGTATCACTTGCTAAGAAAAATGACTTCCTTGTACTTCTCCAATCTTCCTTTCTGCAAACAGACTCCCAGGACACCACTTCAAATACGTGGACAAGTTAAACATCCCCAGGAAAGATAGAATACAAAGATGGAACTTGGGTTTCCCAATGACTGCAGAAAGTGGAACTACCTAACCAACCCAGTCCCTACACAACTTCGAAGTATCACATGAGAAAGAAATGAACTTCTATTCCTCAGTGCCACTGTATTTGGGGGCTTCTTTGTTACACAAGCTTACATTTTGCCTGAATACCCTCAGTCTGTTGAAAATATAGCTAAGGATTATAAAACAAGTTGCACGAGATTTTAAAACACTTCTGGCATACTTATCACAGCTGATAACACACATACACACACCGCAATAATACCACCTTGTTAGCTATTTTAATTTACAGTGTCAATGAGAAATTTTATGTGCCAGAAGAAATTTTGGGCACAGTGTCCATGACAACACAAAATCAAGAAATAACTTATTTCTGTGTGGACATACGTCTTAAGAGTTAGAATACAAATTTTGGACACAGTGTCCATGACAACATAAGATCAGAAAATAATTTTCTTTTATGTGTGGAAATATGTCTGAAGAATTTTAATGCTATCTGCCAAAATTGGTAAGTCTACCTAAATATGATGTTCTTGTATGTTTCAACCCTACCTGTCAGAAAATCTACATCAACAATAGGGACTTTTTATTCTCCATGTTGTCTTGTTTGCTAGAATATATGTTGAGCTAAGAATAAGGAATGAAATACAGCATGGATAAAATGGAATATAGCATAACCTGGAAACATTCAAGTGGCCCGAATCTTGGCAGAAGTTTCAGTGCTGGTCTTGATGACTTTAATACACATTATAATAATCTGCCGTCCTACATGGAAGGTTATGACTTACTAGTGGATTGAAAAGGAATTGATTTGTAAGGTCATCCAAGGACAATACCCTACCTCAGGTCACAAAGACTCCATCAAAGATGTGGTCTTTGTACTGACAAATCGCCATATGTTATTTAAAAATATCTATAAGAGAGCCTATGGACATATAGCCGGTTATGATTTGGCACACTTGCACGTGATGAAATTGGGTCTGGCTCACTTTTCTGCCTTGCAGTCAGCTTCCAAAAATGAAAGTATGCTAGCCTGAACTCTAAGTAGGGGGGGGTTGAGGCTGAATTTGAAAACAGATTTTCCCTAATAACTAACACAGCATGCTTCCTATGCACAGGGAATCATTCTAGAAGTTTTGCTTATATTCAGTAATTTAACCCTCTCTCTGATGTAGGAGCTGTTATTGTCATCACTTCACAGATGATGAACTGAGGCCTAGAAAGGTTGAGAAATTGATCTAAAGTCCCAATTGCTAAGTGTTGGAGCCAGGACAGAATGCAGGCAGTCTGGCTGCAGAGTCAATACTGCTCTTAACCTCAAAACCATACCATCCACACAGTCTGCTGTGTCCTAACTTCCAATTTTGAGAAAGGTAACCAGCAATGATCCTTTCATTTTTATCAGAGAAGGACTGAATGAAAAGCTACAGAGGAAAAGTTTCTGAGCTCCTTCCACTGCTGTGGGGCATGTTTGCATCATTACGTCAGAATTCCATAATTCTACAAATATCCGGGGTGTGCTTGCACTAAATAGAAAATCATTGTACAAAGATTCTATTAGGTTAGGAATTTCCTAAATTTGTGAGCAGCTGTTTTCAATTATGAAATATGAAACTATATAAAACAAAATATTGCTCCTGGTTAAAGAATTCAAGGTTGAATTCTGCTTTGCGTTATACAACAGAAATAAAAAAAAAACTTGGTATTTATATCTTAATACAAATGTTTCGATTTTTTTCTTACAGGCTCAAAACAGAATCCCCAAGTGAGAAAAAAATTCTAAAATAAAATTATTCTAATTGGTCAATTTGTATTTGTCTATTTCAAATTTAAAATAAAATCTTCACAGATGTTTATATCACTTGTCTAAACCAAAATTCAATAAAAGAAAAATTTTTTATTACCTTCCTAATAGTTTTATTTTCTTTTGTCCTTTTTCATTATGTGACAATGCTGTAAGCATTTGAACTGTGACCCCAGTTATAGATCATTTTGGGGTTATTGATTAACTGGCAACCTTACTAAACTCTCCATAGTTCTAATATTTTTTTTTCAATGAGTTTTCAAGGCTTCCAGAGGAAGAACGTTAAGAGCTAACACATAAAATAATATTATATATATTATATTATATCTTTCTAATATTTATAATTCTAATTTAATTTTATAACTTATCTTAATAGCATTTCCAAGTCAATGTTCAGTCACAGTACAATCGATGTGATTGCAGTGGGTGTCCTGTCATTCTTAGGTTGAATTTTCATACCGTGGAATGCACAAATCTTGAGTGGACAGTTCAATGAATCTGACAAATGTATGTGCCACACAAACCACCCATTGGTCAAGATCTAGAATATCAAGAAGAGGGTAAGTTCTGCTGTTGCTTGTCTAAATTCCAGAGCTGATGGGGTGCTATTTCTTTGGATAAGTCCATAGATACTTCCTGGCCCAAGGGTTGACTTGTGTAGTGGAAGCAAAGAGGTGGTGATCAGTGGCATTCTGTGGGCTCTCTCGTTCCTCCCCTCTAAACTATCTAGTGTGATGGTAACTAGAGTGTATGCCTTGGCTCTTCCTCTGTGCTTGGTACAGAATAGGGCAGCTGATATTCCCAGGGAAACCTAAAGTCATAGTCCAAAAAGGCAGACAAGAGAAGGATACAGCCATCTCAAAAATAGCAGATGCAAAAAGCATATTGCAAAAAGGAGAATTATTAGTTCGTTGAGTAATGAATTTGAAATAAGAATAATACTTCTAAGGCATAAGGGGGGCATATTATTAATATGAAGCAAGAAGAAGTCATAAAAAGAACCAAGTGAATTACAAAACATGAAAAAATAAGGAGCTGAAACAATAAACACAATTCAATGCAATCCCAATCAAAATTCTAGCTGAAAGTTTTAAGAAGAACTGAATGGATTTATTCTAAATGTCTTCTGAAGAAGGAAGATCTGTGAATAACTACTTTCACTTTTAACTAGGAGATAATTTTGAGATGGAGAACTTGTTCTTCTTGATAATAAAACATACCATGGACCTTTAGCAAAAAAGCAAATAAAATAGAACTGGGAACTTGACGATAGATCCATGTATAAATGGAATTTAATGCATTATAAACAAGATTACTTTGAAGACCAAAGAAGAAGGTGGTTACTACACAAGAAAAATAAAACTGGATCCTAACCTCAAACCATATATAAATGTTGCCTCTAGATAAATAAAAGACTTCACAGTGAAGATAGAACTAAAATATTAATAGAAGTTGTTATAAGAATATATCTTTATGCTGTTTATATATCTTTATGTAGAAAAATGCTTGTTTTTAATACCACAAATTATTATTTTGCTCAAATTTACACATGTACGGTATTAGCCAAAATTCTAGAATAGGACCAAGTCTTTCTCTTCGTGTCTGTTTCTGCTGAGTGGTACTAGTTTATGTACTTTCTTAAATAAACCAGACCTAGTTTTAGCACTGTCAAAAATTGTTTCAAAATAAGAAATTAGCAAAATCCAATTACATAAAGCTTTTCAATTTTTTTGCCTTTTCTATTTTTAATTGAGATGTAATTCATATGAGATGTATTTCTCCTTTTTGCAAAATCACAGGTATTAAGATAAATTTTTACAAATAAGTGCAACTATGTAATCACCACAAAGATCAAAACATAGATATCTGTACCACCTCAAAAGTTCCATTGTGCTCTTTCCTGGGGAAAAAAAATT
The DNA here is from genome assembly GCA_963574655.1 of Perodicticus potto. Classification (NCBI taxonomy): domain Eukaryota; kingdom Metazoa; phylum Chordata; class Mammalia; order Primates; family Lorisidae; genus Perodicticus; species Perodicticus potto. The sequence goes on from CAUYRH010001188.1 coordinate 36,929, forward strand.
CCTGGCCACTATTCTGATGTCTAACACCATATTAATTCTGACTATTGTTGAATATTAGAAACATAATTAGGAACATATCCTCTTTTGAGTCTGGTTTCTTTTGCTTAACAAAACGTCTGTGAGATTCGTCTGTGTGTGTATCCGAGTTTGTTCTCTTGGTTGTTGTACAGGACCCCACTGCGTGAATACAGCCAATGTGTGCACCCTTTCTCTAGCTAACATTGAGTTTTTTCCCAGTTTGGGGTCATTATATAACAACTGTTCTATTCATTCTTGCATATTTCTTTTTGTGAACATGCACACTTGTTTCTATCAGGTTTATGCCTGAGAGTAGAATTGCAAAGTCACATGGTAGGCACTTGTTCAGGGTGATGAAATTGCCAGTTTCCCAAAGTGTTTGAACAAAGTTACTTCCCACCAACCATGAGTGATCAGTTCCAACTGCTACACATCATGACCGACACTTGATATTTTCAGTCTTTTTGATATTAGATTCTTTGGTCAATTTGTAGAAGTATCACATTGTGGTTTTAATCTATATTTCCCTAGTGACTAGTAAAATTGACTTATTCACCATTTAAATATCTTTTTTTGTGAGATGCCCATTCAAGATTTTTTTCCATTTTTTAATAAACAGCTGCCTTTTCTTTTCTGATTGTATTTCTATTATCCGAACACAAGTTCTTTGACAGATAAATGTATTGTGAACGTCTTCTCTTAGTCTACAAATTGCTTACTCACATTCTTAATGACATTGGGTGATAAATAGAATTTCATATTTAAACCAAAGTTGAAAATATAATCTTCCTTTATATTGCATGCTTCTGGGATTCTGCTTAGGATATCTCTGTTACCTCAGGGGTGGTGAAGATATTATTTGGCATTTTCTTTAAGAAGATCTACATATTATTTGATTAAGTCCACTATGAATTTATTCTGTAGGGTAAAGTAGGGAGTCAAAGCTCATCTTCTTCAAGTCAATATGTAATTTCTCTAGCACTATTTTTTAAGAATGTCATGCTTTTATCCTGAATTACAGTAGTACCTTTGTTATAAATCAAATGCTATGATATGTGCAAGTCTATTTACGGACTAATCTGGTCTGTTCTGGTGGAATATTTGTCTAACCTCGTGTTAATATCATTGTATCCAAATTACTATAGCTTTATAGTAGGATTTGAAATGTGGTAGTGAAAATCTTCTAAGTCTGTTTTCTTCAAGATTGCCTTGCCTCTTCTAAAGCCTTTGCATTTCCCTATAATTTTAAAATTGTATAATTTGGATATCTGCCAACATCAAAAATTGTCAGGATTTCAATTATGATATTCTGAATCTATAAATTAATTTGAAAATAATCACCATTTTAGCAACGTTAAATCTTTCAATCCATGGACATGGTACACATCGCTGTTGATGGCTTTCATAATCTCCACCCCCGGGGGTTCGTTCTTCTCTACAAACCCTCTTTTTTGTGTGTGGGAGACCTGAAACTTGCTTCTAACCAATAGATGGCTGTGGTTGTCCCTGCTATGACTACAGTACGTCACGTAGAACTTGGTCTTGCTTTCAGGTTTCCTCTTGCCTTCCTACTGATCTTGAAGCAGCAAATCATCACCTTGCAAACTGCCTAAAGAGGGAACTGTGCACAGCCCATAGCAGCTGAGAATGACTTCCAGCATGCAGCCAGTAAAGCTGCTCAAAGTTTTATGACAATAAGGAAAAATGTTCTGCTAATAACCCAAACAAGTGTGAGAGTGAATTCTTCTCTAGTCAAATCTTCAGATGAGAACACTGCCTACCATCACCTGGTTTGCAAACTTGTAAGATCCTGAGGTGTAGAACCCAGCTAAGCTGTGCCCAAGTTTCTGACCCACAGAAACTTTGAAATGATAAACGTGGGCTAAGTTTGTGATAATTTCATAGGCAACAACAAATAGATATTGTGCCATTTACTTGGGTATTCTTTAATATCAACAATGTTTCAATTTTCAGTGTAGAGGTCTTGCATATATTTTGGTATATTACAAATGGTATTTTAGCTTATTTTATATTTTTTTATTGCTAGTATATAGAAATAATACTATTTTCATGTTGACCTGAAATCCAAAAGTCCTGTTAAATTACTTATTGATTATAATAATTTTTAGACTCCTTTGAATTTTCTGTCCAATCATGTTATCTGAGAATAAGGACTATTGGTTTTCCTACCTTTATATATTTGCTTCTTTTGTCACCTTATTGAGCTGAGCAAAACATCTAGTATGATGTTGAATGTAAGCTGTAATGGGGGACATCCTTGTCTCATTCCTGAAACCAGGGAGAAAGTGTTCAATATTTCACCACTGAGTATATCATTATCTGTAATTTTTATAGATATTCTTTATCAAAATTCGAAAGTTCTTTCCTAGTCCTTGTGTATCCAGAGTGTTATGATGAATCAGTGTTGAGCTTAACAAATTGCCTTTTCTGCACTGAGTGAGATAATTTCATAATTTTTCTCTTTTAATCTGTAGATATGAGGAATTACATTGATTTTAGAATGTTAAAAGCAAGTTTCATTCCTAGAACAAGTTCTACTTGGTCATGATGTCTTATCTCTTGTTTTACATTGCTGATATTTTGTTGAATATTTTTGCACCTGTGTTCATAAGAGACATTGTCTTTTATTTTCCTTTATTGCTGTGCCCTTATGTGGTCATAGTGTCAAGATTATACTGGCTTTGTAAAACGATGAAAAGGTGTTTTGCTTCTAATTCTCACCAAGAATTTGTGTAAGGTTGATATTTGCATTAAATCTTTAGAGTGTTTCACTAGGAAAGCCATGTGGTCTAGAAGTTTTATTTGTTAGAAGATATTTTATTCATTTTATGAAAGTGTAGAGTATTTAAATTTTTATATTTCTTTTTCTGTTCCTTGTGATGTTTTCGCCAAAAGAATTTGTTCATTTGATTTAAGTTTTCAACTTGATAATATATAGGTCTTCATAGTATCCGTATATCATTATTTAAATATTAAAGATCTATAACAATGTTCCTTTTATATGCATAAAGTTGGTAATTTGTGCTTTTCTCTCTCTTTTTTTTTCCTTGCATAGTTTTACTTTGATTTATCAATGTTTTTAATAAAACACTTAAGCAAACCTTTGTACTGGTTGCTTTTCTTTATTGTATGTCTCTTTTCTATTTAGTTTATTTTTACTCTCAATTTTATTATTTCTTTTTTACTTTCTTTGGATTTAATTTGCACTCTTTGTCTAGCTTCTTGGATTGAATGCTTAAGTCATTATTTTTAAGACTTTACTTTTTCTAATACATGCATTTAAACTTACAAACTCTACTAAGCAACTGCATCCTCCAATTTCTGCAATATATTTTCATAAACTGACAGCTCTGAATAACTAACTAAATTTAATCATAATTTCGTTCTTTCACATATGGGTCATTTATAAGTGTACTGTTTTTAGGAATTCTGAGAGATGTTCTATTGGTATTTCGGGGTTTAAATTCTATAGTAATTTAATAACCAGTTTCTCTCCTCTCTTTGGAGAACTTCATGGCTTTTTTTTTTTTTTTTTTTTTTTTAGCCAGGACTGGGTTTGAACCCACCACCTCCCATATATGGGGCCAGTCCCCTACTCCTTTGAGCCACAGGCACCGCCCCCTGGAGAACTTCATTTACATGTATGATAAAGCTTTGACTATATTGGACATTGTTCTTGCCCTCTGTTTCTAGGTTTTTGGTGTTTTGTTTTCATTTTTTTCTATGATTCCATTTGTCTATTTTCTATCAACTTGTGTTTGAATTCAGACTCTTCCTCTGCCCCACCATTCTGTTGCTATTCACTCATTTTTCAAAAAAATAAAAATAAAAAAAGTTTAGATAGTTCAATTCTGAAATGTTGATTTGGTTATTAAAAAAAATTAATTCTATACCAAAATAGGCCTTTTTTTACCCATTTTTTTATCCCTCTTTTCCTGTGTCATTTTCAGTGTATAATTCACACTGAAGTTCTATGGAGTCCTTCTCTGTGGGATCAACCCTACGATGTGGCAAGTGAGGCACTCAGAGCAGAGCTGAAAGAGGCCCTTCCTCTCAGGAGCACACCAGCTTATACCCTGAGCACCTCGCTTACTTTGTCCTGGTCTCAGTGGCTTGTTTTATTCCTAGGACACTGCCCCTTTTACGGAGGGCAACAATTTTCAACCAGTGTGCTGCAAGAGGATCTTAGGTGTACTGCAAAAATTTTTAGAGATCATTAACAAAATTATTTTCAAAGTTCACAGCACAGTAAGTATATTCTTTTTTTTTAACTCTTTTTAAAATTAGCATACTTTAAGTGTGCTGGGGAAGTTTAACTATAGGTTCAAGTGGGCCATGAGATAAAAAAGGTTGAAAACACTGTCCTAGGGTATGGCCTTTCTGGGCTCTCAAAGGTATTCATTCAAGTCTTTGCAGCCCTGAATGAGCCAGAAATGTAATGTATCCCCACTCTCTGACCTCTAAAGTGTCCATTCAGCTTTTGGCTTCTCAACAGCTGTAAGTCTCATCTTGGGCATGCATAGATTTGGAGTTGGCCAAGGAAACAAGCAACAATTTCAAACAGATTATTTTTTTTTTTTTGAGCTTCCTTTCTACAGTTTCCTCCACTCCAGTGCCCTGCCACCCCAATCCCAGCCACCTTAGCAATCCCCAACTCCTATCTCTGTTTCTTCCATCATGTGAGACTGCTCCTCTGTATGCTTGGGCTCTGTGCTTCTGTGTTGTGGCTTGGAAAACTCCCTGTGGGACAGGCCAGAACCTCACATGCTTCTCATTTCTCAAGAATCACAGCCCTGTGTTGGTGGTTGCCCAACACCTATGAATAGTTGTTTGGGGTTTATTACAGTTCATATAGTTGTTGATAGCAGGTCTACCTGAAGCAAGCATCTGGAGAGGCCTTCTTACACCTGTTGCCAAAAGCAAAAACAATAAAAAAAATTGATGATTTTTATCTAGAATCTCAGGATTCCTGTTCAAAACAAGAGGACCACTAGGAAATAGGAAGAGTGAGGAATGGACAGGGTGGATAAATAAGTCAACAGTAAAACAAGAGAGGGGACTTGCCTTGACGGCCTTGGGAGTGCTCCACGAACACACTCCTCTGTACCTGTTGCCCTACAACACCCCAAAGGCATGTCTGGTGGAAAAGGGAAAGACGGCCGTAAGAGACAGGATAGCAGGAATCGGTGAGAAAGATGCTAAAGCAGCACCTCCCTGCTTCACAAAGTGGCACCTGAGGACCCGCTAAGATTGGCTGCCCATGCTTTGGTTGACTCTTTCTATAGGTCTTTGAATAACTAAATAAATAATAATAAGAGAGACAAAGTAAGAAGCGGAATAGTTTGCCGGTCTGCTCCAGGATTGGCATCTGAGAGGCAGAATGATTGCACCATTTCCTTTTCTGGCCCAAGTCCTAAATCCTTGCCTTCTGGTATACAAGGTAGGGGAAATACGAGGCACTTTCCCCTCTTTGCAGTTTCTGCTTCATTAAACAAAGTCAAACTATTCCATGAGATAAGCCCTGATTGCCTTTTTCTTGGTCCCATGTCATCTGACAAGTAATTACTGTCACTTCCTCTCGGAAGCTAACATTAAGTCAGCTGCCTGTCTTAGTTTTCAGGTTCATTTTACATTTTCAACCTTTCCTGTGTCTTCGAGGATATTTTAGGGAGATATCAGGGAGAAGACAGCGCAGGCTGCTAGCCAGTTGCCCTATTCAAACAGATGTCTCGTTGGAATCATTTATTACAATTGCAAAGGATTTCACTTTTCAATTCTTCCCAAGCCCTTCTAAGTTATATGTCCTTCCGTAGCGTTATGGCATAGAATTATTAATACTATTTTCTTTAAAATGCATTTTAAATTTAAAGTATATTTAAATGTGCTTTTAAAGGTGAGGGAATTTTATTCACAAAGGCAAAAAATACTATTAAAAATATAAGAATATCTTTAATAATAAATATAAAGATAACTAAGTAAAAAAACTGAGGCCTGAATCCAGGCTTGGCTGAATAGATCATTCTTATTTCTAACAGCCAAAGATGCTCGTGGTACCTAAATTAGTGTAGATGAGTAATGTCATTCTAATCAAAATCCTAGGGAAATTTGAAGATGCCATTCCGAAGTTCATCTGAATTAGTACCCTAGCATTTCTCAGGTCTTGTTTTAAAAGATGAAGTGGGAGAAGAGAGAAAGAATTTATCCTACCAAATTTGAAACATTTAAATTGATTATAAAAATAGCTGGCTTGCTGAGTCATAACAGGCCCAGGAGCAGGGCCTAAAACACATAAGAATTTTAAACATAATTAAAGTGCTATTGTAAATTAGTGGGAACAGAAAAGATGATTAAATGGATGTTGTTAAGAAGTTATTTAATCTTTCAAAAACATAAAGTAACTTTCTTCCTCACGCCTTATCCAGAAAATGAATCTCAGTTGATTTAAACAAATACATGGTAAAAGACAAATATACCATCAAGGAGAGAAGAATGTGTTTTGATAGAAAACAAATAACATATTTAAAATTTAATAGAAAGGATAAGTTGAGTTTATATATTAAAGTCAAATACTGATAATATTTGTGATGTGGATGGCAGGTTAAAGGTTAATCTCAACATTAGAAAGGAACTTTTAGACATTGATAATGAATAGACAAAACTCTCATTGGAAATGAACAAAGGGTATAAACAGATACTTCATTTGAGAGTAAATCCAAATAAAGAAAATAATAAAGCCAATTAAACACATGAACATAGTGTCCACCTCCCTCACAGCTTAGGAAATTACAGATTAAGGTAATAACCAAGTATCATTTCTAACCATCAGACTGGTAAAAATTAATAGGTGAAAATACCACGGATGTGGGAGAAAAGAGAATTTCATCTGTCGCAGTGGGAAATATAAATTGTTTCAGCCCCTTGGGAAAGCAATTTGACAACACCCATGAAACTTGAGAATAGACATACCCTTTGGCTCAGCATTTAACTCCTGAGGATCCCTCTCATAGAAATGCAAGCATAAACATAGAAAACGAAACAGGGCAAAGATGCTGATTGCAGATCTATTTATAAAGACAAAAATTGTGGAAAGATCATGTGCTATTGCTGGAAAGGTTGGACAAATTTTGGAGTATCGGCAAAATAGAACCTTATACAACCGATAAAAAGAGTAAGTTAGACCTTTATCAGCTTACTTAGAGGAACTTACAAAACACCCTGTTCAGTGACTCAGGTGGGAGTAGAAGTGGGCAGGGGATTCTATCTCAAAGCTTCAAGGTGCTAGGAAGCTGCAAATGGAAAAAGCACAATGAAAGGAGAAAATGAATTTATTCCAGACATGAATTGTATTTGTGTTTACCATGCCTTGAGACTGGGCTGGAAATTTAGAGCAAGGGGGAAGTCCAGGAGGGAAAGATGATTTCAATTTCAAATGTATTTATTGATCTTAATTCAAAACAGTGGTTGGGTGGGAAAACCGCAGCTGGAATTGATGGGGAAGTAGGCGCCATGCGTGTGTCATAAGCACTTTCATTCCTGTGGGATCGGCTGGACCTGGGCGGGAATCTGCGGCTCAAGAAAAACGCCAGGAGTGTGATATGCAGGAGAGTTGTGATGCTCATGTTTTGAAGTTTTGTGTCTTATTCACTGGACTTTGAGATGAGCGTGGTCTTCACAACTTCACAAACCTGAAGAGCACTGGACATCAGACTTCTTTACAAATAGAGGTGCTTTTGTTTGGGGGTCTCAGGAAAGAAAATCCTTGCATGCTTCCCCCGCCCTGCTTCTCCCCCACTAGGAATCCTGATCCATTGGCATAGAGACGGCCATTTAATTCATGCAACTCCTGACCTCCCTGCCTGCTACCGTCGGCCACAAGACTTGTGGCTGAGATTGGACTATGAATCAGAGCCCCCCCTCCACTAGCACACGACCAGTAATTGGAATCTCGTTTGCAGGCAGGTTCTCCATTGCCTTTGTCGTTGCTGCTATTGTTGTTTTCAAGTGCATTGATGCATTTATGTAAGCGAGTAGTGGTATGAAATAAGGAGCACTCAACTTCAAGCCAATAGATTTGGATTAATGTTTCTTCATGCTAGCTTCATTCTCTGCAGTACGAGGTTAGCCCCTGAAGGACTGCTGTAAAGATAAAATAAAATTATTAATCTGAAATCATGTCGCAAATACTAAAGAACAAGCACATAGAAGATGTTGTTATGGAGAGTTATTCACTTTAATCTTACAAGAAATAGGCCAAGTGAGAGAAAAACGATCAATGAATGAATTAACCTTTCAACCACTCAGATCATTGTGAGTTTTGAAGGATTTCTGGCTGAATCTATTCATTACATTGATTTTGGGTAAATAATGACCCTTTATTCTGAGGGAGTACGCAGGACTTAGAAAATATCGTGCATATGTGTCTGTTATATTTGTAGAAATGGAAATCGGCTCAGTCAATCTGTACCCTGGGGCAATAGTTGCGGTCTCCTTCCGAGTTCCAAAGTAAAGGGCTGGTCACCTAAGAAGAATCTGGAAAGGTGGTGGCCAATCTCTAATTTTGTGGTCCCTCGCTCAACAATCTCCTGATGCTCATAGAAGATTGAGGCTAGAACCGCCAAAGAGTGTTACTGTACAAAGAGCTGCTATGATTTCTGCTCCTTCCATGGGAGAGATGCTTCCCTCACCTCAAGCCTAGTGATGGGAGCTGCAAGAAAACCCTCAGAGAGAGCTCGGGGCTTCTTCCAACTGCCTTGGATGGTGGCAGTCCTGGAGTGGAAGGTGCATGTTTCTTGTGGACCAGAGGAGGGCCAGGTGTGTGTGAGAGAAAAATCTGGCCAGTATACTCTTAAAGAAGGACCCCAGTTGAGTCATCAGGGGAAGTGATGGGAATGTCGGAGTGGATGTGGGCTGCAGAGAACCAGGAACCAAAGAGAAGGGTGCAGCAGGAGACCATCTGAGGATGCACATTCTGTGTCTGTGAACTTCAGGCAGATGATTCTTCCTGAAAGTACACACGTGTCACATCTTGGGGAAAAAAAGAGGGACTTTAAACACGTCCAAAAGCCAATACCAGGTTGGTGCCATTGGAATGTCACTGGGACATCTCGTAGCATCTAAGGACCAGAAATGCAGCAGCATCCATGAAATGCTGGATTCAGGCAGCAGAGAACCACTGCAGTTCTCAGCCAGGCTCTCTGCCCTCTCCCTCGCCTTCTCTCCATGCGCTCCCCAGCCCTCTTGCCCTCTCTGTCCTCCAGGATACTTTTGGATATGTCTCTTCCTCTACTTCATGTCCTTCCTTTCTCATCAGTGTCCACCATGCATGGTGCAGACTCAAACACAGTTCCAGCTTCTCTATTATCTGACTTCTAGAGAGAAACCCAAAGTGACGGGGAGATCTCAACCCTGGCAGAGAGATTCTGATCAGCCCAGTTGGAGCCAGACATCTCCTTCTGATTCACTTGACCAGTGCCAGTGCTGTAAGGTCGAACTATACAAACATGGTTGCCAAGCACTCACCCATATGGGAGGAGGAACACTCTTGGCAAGGGGGCATGGTCTGAGAAGGAAGCCCATAAAGCTGTCTATCATATATGTGCTCCAAAACACCGAATAACATTAAACAAAATAAAAAACCACAATCCATACAGCAAAATGCAGAACAAGGAAATGAAAATGTAAAGAGAAAAAAAAAAAATCCGACCAAACATATCAAGTAGGTCACTGAATATGAGTGATCTAGACTTCTCATTAAGAGAAGAAACTCTCAGATGTATTTGTAGACAAATAATATAAAACCTAACTCTATGGATTCACAAGACACCCTAAAATAAGTCAATAAAATAAGCCAAAGGGAAAAAAAGTCAAGCATGTATACAAGATAAGTACAAACAGCAATATAAAAGTCTGAGGTCAAATAATAATTCCAACGTATAATTTATGTTGCATGTAGTAACAAGACATAGTAGTCATTTTATGTTTTCAAGTACAATTCACAATAAAAATATATTAATGATAAAGATTTGTGTGGCAATAGTCTTATGTGAAGGTGTTTTACAACAAAAATAGAAATAAAATAAAATATGAAAAGCATAATAGTGGAAGAAATGAACACATCTTTCAGCCTTCATCAAGGAAGTGGAAAAATATTTTAAATGATTGTAAAAAATGTTATTCTTGTAATGGGTTTGCATCATCATCTTGAAAGACACAAGCCCGAATGCTATAATCCCAAACATTGAAATTCTGAAACAACAAAATCACTGAAGTCTAAAATTCCTAATGTTTAAAATCCCAGAAGTCCCAATCACAGGATGGTTGCATCATGCTAGGCAAATCGATTATCATGTTACTGCATTTATGCAGAAGAAAATGGATTTCCTTTGAATCCCCAAAGCACTATGACAGATTAGGAATTAGGTGCGATCAAGGCTTCTAGAAGCAAATTTGAAGGTATTACCAATAAAGTTTGCTTTTTCCATTCCGCCCAATGCATTTGGCAGAAAATTCAGTTAAGTGGATTGGCCGTGTCACATGGCAACAATGAAAACTTGAGTTTAAAAATGTGTCATTTGCCTGCATTGGCATTCCTTCCAACTGATGGCATTCCAGGAGCTTTTAATGTATTTAAACCACATTTGCCTGGAAAGCCCAAAGTTACTGACTGGGTCAAAAATAATGATGTGCATGGTGGTATATGAAGGCACTTACTTAAAGGATAACACAGCTGGTTATCAGGAGCGGTGACAGGACTTCAACAGGAAAGTGTGTTGCTGTTTGATCACGAGTATTGTTTTGCCAAATTTGTGGTCTGTACATGAGGGCATGAGAATGGATTTCTGTGCACTCAAAACAACACAGCAACATGGCACAGAAGACAGAAAACTTTAATAGAAAGTGTTCGTGTAGGTGTATATGAAATCAGAAGAATTTCAAAAAGCAGTGCCAAAGTGGAAAACGAACGTGAACATGTTCTCAGAGGCGGGCTATGTTCGAGAAGACGGAAAGCAGCTATTATCGTGATGCAAGACTTCAAAATACAGTTAATGATGGTGAAAGTCATCCAGCTCTCATGGACTAGTTGTGTGCAATTATTCATAATCCTATCCCTGTGATACACTTGGATTTTTTTAGTTTTTCCTTTTCCTTTCTCAGTTTCTTTGTCGCTATTTTAAATCATCGCGTTATTTTTACAATTTGCTATGCTATGAATTTCATCTTTACATCATTTCCACTACTGGAGATATAAAATGTATAAAGACTTTTAGAGAGCTCTCATTCGCTTTATTCAGTTTTTGCACATGACTCCATGCAAGCCCATTAGCACAGTGTTGACTTGAGTGCAAGCGTTGTGTGTGTACATAGAAACAGTGACACTTCCTCAGGATAGGAAGAGATATCTTTTCATACATCTGAATTTGTGAAAGATAAAATTTCTCAATATCTTGGCTCATTGTGTGACTTATTTGGTGGTGATGTGGTGGTGGTGGTGACTCATTGGTGGTCAATCTTGTCAAAAAACTTATCCCTCACAGGATTTCCGATGACTGCAGCCTTCAAGCTGGGCTCACACAATTACCAACCATGGAGATATGTGTTCATACATTATGCTTTTCGACCTATTTCTTTTTTATTATTATTATTTTTACATATACATGTGTTTATTAGGTTTCCACTTTTTGCCTTCACAGGATTAAAAAGGCTTAAAATTTAATAATAATAACAATGTTTAAGATAAGGACTAGAAACAAAAACCATGTAAAGAATGAACGAAGATAAATACATTCAGAAAAGAAAACAGACGATTACTGCATTGAAATATTAAGGAATATTAATAATAATAATGCAAAGAAAGTAACGTTCACATTCTCAAATAAGAGCATGTCTATTATAGAATGCTTTGACTCCGAGGCTCAGTATGAAGTCATCAGTTAACTTCTTATTTTTTTTTCTGAAGTCTCAAAATATAGACAACTAATACTATATAAATAAAAGTAAAAGATAGTTTCAAAAAACAGATCATGCCAAATCTTACAGACAATAGAAAAAGAAGAACTATTTCAAAATCATTCTACTTGATCTGGATACACCTGATATTGAAATTGGAGAACATATATTGTTTTAAAGGGAAATTACAAACATATTTCACTTATAAATGAGGATACAATATCCTAAACAACATATTGATAAGTTGAATGAAAAATTGATGTTTAAGGGCGGTGCCTGTGGCTCAAAGGAGTAGGGCACCAGTTCCATATGCTGGAGGTGGCAGGTTCATACCCTGCCCCCAGCCAAAAACTGCAAAAAAAAAAAAAAAAATTGATGTTTAAGTAATGTACTTTGGTCAAAATTGAATCCAATTTATGTGAGAATTAGTCACTATTTTCTTTCATGGAATATTACTCAGCCATCAAAAAATGGAAAATTTGCAGCATTTGTACTAACTTGGATGGAGGTGGAACACATTATTCTTAGTGAAACATCACAGTCAAATCCTATGTATTCAACTTTGATATGAGGACAATAAATGACAATTAATGACACAGTGGGGCACGGGGGAAGGAGAGAGCAGACAGAGAGAGAAGGAGGG
>CAUYRH010001189.1:0-17328 GCA_963574655.1 Perodicticus potto
CGCCTGTAGTCCCAGCTACTTGGGAGGCCGAGGCAGGAGACTCGCTTGAGCCCAGGAATTGGAGGTTGCTGTGAGCTGTGATGCCACAGCACTCTATCCAGGGTGACAGCTTGAGGCTCCGTCTCAAAAAAAAAAAATTTAAAAATTCTAGGTGGTAACCAGAAGCAGGGCAGGGAAGCAAAGGACGAGTAAATGCCACGTGAGGAGAGGAATCCCACCCACCATGGGCATCCCTGCAGAATGGGGTAAAGGAGAAATCGGAGAACTAGTTCTTCATATTTAAACAGATCAAAGGTAACATGGCTCGTTGGGTGGGGAAGGCTCAAAGTAGGCATGAAAGACGCGGGGCTGAGATACAAGATTTACATCTGGATGAAGGCCGAAGAGAGCTAGGGGAGCTCAGGAAAGAAAAACAGGCAAAAACCAAAATTATTAAAGAATTGGGAGCGCCTGTGGCTCATTGAGTAGGGCGCTGGCCCCATATACCAAATGTGGTGGGTTCAAACCCAGCCTCGGCCAAACTGCAAAACAGAAAAATAGCCGGGCATTGTGGCGGTCGCCTGTGGTCCCAGCTACTCGGGAGGCTGAGGCAAGAGAATCGCCTGAGCCCAGGAGTTGGAGGTTGCTGTGAGCTGTGTGATGTCACGGCACTCTACCGAGGGCGATAAAGTGAGACTCTGTCTCTACAAAACAAATTATTAAAGAACTAAAAGTCGCATTAGAAACCAAAAAAGTCGGCTCGGCGCCTATGGCTCAAGCGGCTAAGGTGCCAGCCATGTACACCTGAGCTGGCAGGTTTGAATCCAGCCCGGGCCCACCAAACAACAACGGCTGCAACCAAAAAATGGCCGGACGTTGTGGCGGGCGCCTGTAGTCCCAGCTACTTGGGAGGCCGAGGCAGGAGACTCGCTTGAGCCCAGGAATTGGAGGTTGCTGTGAGCTGTGATGCCACAGCACTCTATCCAGGGTGACAGCTTGAGGCTCTGTCTCAAAGAAAAAAAAAAAAAAGAAACCAAAAAAGTCAATCATGCAAGATAAAGTGGAAAAGAACAGCAAATAGAAGTGACTATAAAGAAGGTAATAAATACAGAAGAGTGATCTGACAAAGAAAACAGAACAAATAAAACAATAAATACAATTTTCAATAGAATACAAACGTCCTGAAATAAGGAAAGAATGGAATTTACACAGCAAAAAAAGAGATACACTATGTCCCAGTGAAAACAGTAACCATCAGTATTGAGACGTGTCCCGACAACTTTGCAGAGCAGCGGGAAAAGATTCTCTGGGTATTCCAGCAGGGGAACCAGTCTCATCAAGCTCAGGCTGGTGAGCGAGGGCCGGGGCAGGTCGGCCTCAGACCCCCCGGGCAGCATTCAGGGCCTGCCTGAAGTTCTGAAGGGCAAATATGGGGTCAGGAATACCACACTCAGACCAGTTGTGTTTCTGTACGAAGTGACGGGGGAGACACCTGCAGACACACAGGGGCTCAGGGAAGGCTTCTGGTTCAGAGGTAAAACTACATGAAGATCTGCTCCCATCAATGGAAATGCTGTGATCTGCAGCAAAGAATTTAACTTGCCCAGAAAGAGGTCTGACTTTTGCCCTTTGCTTCTGGGAGGTAATCTCTAAACTGTAGGAACATCAGCCCTGGCTGGAGGGTTTTTGTTTGCCTGAGGGGCCATGGGTCCCACTGAATAGCTGACAGTGTGATTTAGGGTAGAGACTGGTCACACCAGGAAGAGTGTCCAGGGGCTGTGAGTCACACCTGGGGAGCTGGAGTGGACACCCAATCATGCTCATGTCACGGAGCCCAAGAAAAAGTCTGGACACTAAGGCTCAGGTGAGCTTCCCTGGTTGCCAGTGCCCCCAGTAATGTCACACACGGATGCTGGGTAGTGAGGCTGACTCCACAGGGAAAATCACAGGAGCTCTGTGTTTGGTTGTCCCCAGGCTCTGCCCTGTGTCCCTCTCCGGGGGAGGGTGGTGGATGTTAGCAGCGTGAATGCTGCAGTTTCCAGCTAGCTCTCTGGGTCCTTCTAGCAAATTATCAAAACCAATCGTGGTTTGGCAGACACTCTTCCCAGACTTGCAATGGTGGGTCCGGGGACTCCTGACTTTGTAATTGGTGACAGAAGCGAGAGCGGTCTCTTGTGTTCCCTCCAGCTTCACAGTTAAACTCTTCTCATGTGGCAACATTTAAATATCAATATATAAAATTAGGACTTCCACATCTAGACTAGATATTCTGGGGAAAAATGAACTCCACTACAAATACCTAGACAGGTTGATTAAAATAAAATAAACATGATTTTAAATGACGCTCTGAACATATAAGAGAGTGAGGGAACTCAGAGGGGACAAAAACAGAGAAAAGGTTGCAAGCAGAGTGGACAATGATCCCAGGGGCTGTGGGCTGCCCTAGGAGCACCTGCAAATACCTGAAACCTATAGTCACTGGTTTTAGCAGCCACATCACAGAGAGAAGACAAGACCTTGGGCCCGTGCAGGCAAGATGGAGTGTCGGGACTGAGACGCTTGGAAAAAGCTAGAATCTTTAAAGAACTACTTCTCAGTGAAAGGTAAAGTAGAAAAAGGCCACTAATAAGAAAATTTATCAGGTGGTGGCTGTGGCTCAGTGGGTAGAGCGCCAGCCCCATATACCGAGGGTGGCAGATTCAAACCCAGCCCTGGCCAAACTGCAACAAAAAAAATAGCTGGGCATTGTGGCAGGTGCCTGTAGTCCCAGCTACTCGGGAGGCTGAGGCAGAAGAATCGCCTAAGCCCAGGAGTTGGAGGTTGCTGTGAGCTGTGACACCACGGCACTCTACTGAGGGCAATAAAGTGAGACTCTGTCTCTACAAAAAAAAAAAAAAGAAAGAAAATGTATCTATCCTAGCCTCAGCTTTGTGTAAAGAAAACAGAAAGGGAGAAAGAGGAGGAGGAGAAGAAAAAGGCAGGAGAGGGAAGAGGAGAGATATTTCTCTCATACACACATGAAAACTTGAAGAATGTCCTCACATGGATTTGGGGTCTGGAATTACTCCCTGAAGAATATCCAAGCTGGGAATTATGTTAGGGTGTTGGCAAGATGGAGGCGAGCACTCCAAGTCTCCTGGAAGCAACGGGCACAGATCTCTCCAGAGACCTGACCCTCAGCCCAGGCCTCCCGGGATTCCCACACCCGGAGATCAATGGAGCACGAACTCGCAATAAAAACGGAGCCAGCACAGAAGAAAATAATCCATCAGGAGCACGCATCGGCAGGAACAGCCAGAGTCAGAATTAGACCACCAAAGATGTCACCACATGGAATTGCCGGAAACAGTAAAAAGCTGCATGCTTTAAATGTTTACAGAAATAAAAGGGGAAATACAAAACACAGCAGGGAAGCCAAATGACCAAACGCATTTGACAGCTAAATACAGCTTAAAATGAAAAATGGAATTATTTTTTAAAAGCAAAAAACAGACTAAATATCAGACCAGGCACATCTACAAAAAGAATTAGTGAATTGAAAACAAAGTTGAGGGAGTTACCCATAATGCAGCTCAGAGGGATAAAGACATGGGAGATAAGTCCAAACTCCTCTCAGATCCCCTCTTGCAGAAGAGCCGTGAGCGGGATGGTGTAGTGGGGCAAACGCGGACAGAAGAAGAGTCGCTGAGCTGGAGGGGCAGGGTATGTGCCCGCTGCCCAGCTCTTAGTCATCTTTGAGAGGGAATAGGGGATAACTGGGGGGAGGGACAAAGTTGGTTTGTGTGGTTTGAACCTCATGCTTCCCTTTAATACCCTCAGAATACCTGCCATCCCAGAATCTACCTCAACCTAAGCCTTTTTATTTTTATTTTATTTATTTATGTATTTATTTATTTTAGAGACAGAGTCTCACTTTATCGCCCTCGGTAGAGTGCCCTGGCATCACACAGCTCACAGCAACCTCCAAATCCTGGGCTTAGGCGATTCTTTTGCCTCAGGCTCCCAAGTAGCTGGGACTACAGGCGCCTGCCACAACGCCCGGCTATTTTTCTGTTTTGCAGTTGGGCCAAGGCTGGGTTTGAACCTGCCACCTTTGGAATATGGGGCCGGCGCCCTACTCAATGAGCCACAGGCGCCGCCCCAATCTAAGCCCTTTTAGAAGGGAGTCTGTTCTTCATGGACAAATCACTTCCCTTTCTTGCATTTACCTGCAAGACAGCATCTCTAAGGTCACTGCCGACTCCAATACCCTTTTGTTTCATGGCATTCTGAGATGACAGATGTGATATGTGCTCTATCGGCTTCACCTCTGCAGTTAGGGCGAGTCAGAGGTTGAGGGATGCTCAGAAAGAGCTCTGCAATCTGAAGCACCAGCTCAAAGCCTGATATTCCAACATTACAGAATCATTTCTTTGGAGGCAAATACACGTAGGTGAAGTCCAATAATTTTTTCTCAAATGGGCTGGGTGAATGATAAGAATTAAAATCAGCTTTATTCCAAACACCTCAATGTGAGTCATTTTAACAGATTCTTTTCTACAAGAACACAGCATCTGAGATGAATTTGACGGTGGGAGGAAAGAGGGGAAATGTGGTGGGCCAGTCACAAGTCCAAGGACGGGAGGTTCTAGCCCCTAGTCCTGAGTGCAGAAGAAGCAAAGTTGGATTGTGAACGGTCCACAGGATTGCTGAGGCCAGACCCTCTATGGGAACGTGTTTTTCCTGCCTCTCGGTAACTCAAAACCTGTATGGACGGTAGGGGGCAGTACTTAGCAAAAAATGAGCAGCAGTGCACATCTTTGCTGGGTTTCACAAGCCTCTTTCCTGGGTAACCCCAGGACTCAGGTTGGAGAAGGGGCCACAGGCAGCCCTAGTAATTCTGATCTTCAGCCCTAGTAAGTCTGACCTTCAGCTCTCAGGAGATGGGCTGGTGGAGGACATGGGAGCTGGGGAGCTGGACAGGTCAGGTGAGATCTTAGGGGTAGAAATGCTTCCCTGTGAAGGGTGAAGCCTTTGACAGCCTCTCTGTTCGGCGTGGAGATTGCTCCAGGGGGCAGATAGCCTCACACATAGGGCATGCTGGGGTGCCGTGTAGCCAGAAACTCCTGAGCCCTGTCTGGGTGGTGTGGGGAGCTCATTGAGTGCTCGGGGTGGCACAGGGGCAGCTTGGACTGGGGAGCCAGCCCGAGGCTGCATGACAGACCCCCTAACTTTCTAGGCCTTGCTTCTCAGACCTGTTGAATGGTACTGAGCTCCCGGGGGGTTAATCCTTTGCTGCTGTAACACCGAGAGGTGAGTTTGCAGCTCAGAGTGGTAAGGCCACATTCTCTCCACCCTCCCCAGGGTCCTTCTGTGGCATCCTAGTTGGGAGGCTTGTTGATGCTTTCTTTTGAAGGGGTCCCTAGGCAACCATAGCATCACGCACAGCTTGGCTCTGTAGCTTCACACTCAGCAATACCCGACTCACTGTCCCCTCCCTGCCTTCACCTGGCCCAGGGAACTTCTCGAGCAAGGGGCGAAGTGAGCTGCTCTATCAGAGACACCTCATTCTGCAGGGCAGGACTCCACAAAGAGCATACAGGGCTGTGTAACTCTATGGAAGGCGGTGGGGTCACACTCTCCTGGGTTGCTTTCTTGATGGATTCTCCACCCCCAACCTGTCGGGTGCAGTGTCTCCCAAACCCATCTGCTCACAAGGACCTTTGGGCACTTGTTAAATATTCCTATTCATATTTGGGGTGAGGGCTGGAAATCGGTGTGCAGCAATCCCCCTAGGGCATTCTCACACTTAGCAGCATGTGGGGCTGTCTACCTCCAGCCAGAAGGCAGAGAGGGGCCTGCAGCCATGGGGAGGATTTGCACCCACAAACCTAACAGGGAGGTGGAGGGTGGTGGTGGCCAACCGCCAGTCTCGGCCCTGCAGCTCCTCCACTTTCACACGGCTTTCTCCCTCTTCTGCCACCTGAGAAGAGACTAAGGACTCGGCCAACCACCATGGTCAAGTTACCTGCTAGGCCTTTTTTTCCTACCTCAAAGGAATATGTTACTTTACATGGCAAATGGGACTTTGCGGCTGTGATTGAATTAAGGAACTTGCAATGGGAGGGTTATCCTGGACCATTCCGTGGGCCTGATGTCATTGCAAGGTCCTTAGGGAGGGAGGAGGGTCAGAATCAGAGAGAGAAAGTTGGAGATGACATGTTGCTGGCTTTGAAGATGGGCAAAGGAGCCAGGAAATGCCGGCCTTCCTTGCCTCTAAATGCTGTCCTTACGTGTCCTGAGCTCAACAGCAGCCCCCATCTGTAATATGGGGACAGCCATTGCACAAACGTGACACCCTGCACTTGGGAATCAGTAGTTTGCCCCAGAGAACTCCTTTTACTGCCAGCCATTTCTCATCCACCTGAGACCCACAGGGCCTTGGATAGAGACCCCAGACCCAGCAGCAGCCTTCCCAGGGTGCACACGAGCACCCGGCTCCTCTGTTCCTCCGGGGTGCACAGTGACTGCAGGTGCACCCTCGGGTCCCGGTACCTGGGCCCTGAGAATCTCCAGGCTCAAGATACTCTAGGCCCTGGTGGCTATGGGACTGTGCGAGGGCTCCTCATATGAAGGAACATCTCTGCAAGCAGCTCCCTATGTTAGGTGAGAGATCTGCTTGGTCGGGAGGGTCTTGTAGCCAAGACTGTAAACTCTCCAGGAGAGTGGAGCCCCGGGGCCTCCCTCTGACCCTCTCAGAGCCTGCAGGAGCTTCTCCCAGTTCTTAGCCAGGCTGGGAGTGGCAATTGGCCTGAACCGTACCCTTACCACCTCTGGCCCTTCCCACGGCTCCTGCAGAGCCCTGGCGTGCTCTCCTGGAGCACCTGTTCACAGTGTGAGACCCTGCTTGTTCTTTGGTTCCCCTGAGCAGACGAGGCACAGGCTGCCTGCCTCTGGTCAGCAATCCACACCCTTTCCTACCTCTAGAAGCCAGCAGAGCCAAGGAAGCAGCATATCCCTCAGCCTCCAGGAGGCAGTGGCCAGCGCTGCCCACGCCTTGACTTCAGCCCAGTGAGACCTCTGACCCTAAGAACTGTAAGACAATAAATGTGTTGTTTTAAGCCTTTAAGTTGGTGGATTTGTCACAGCAGCGGCAGGAAACCAACACTAACACAGTGGCCTGCTGAGCACGTGAGTCCTGGGAGGCAGAGGCAACAGCAGCAGCTTAGAAGCTACAGCCTCCCTCTGTGACTTAGAGCAAGTCACTTCTCCAATCTGAGCCCCCATGTCCCCATCTGTGACATCTGTAACATGGGAAGGGCCGTTGCACAAACATGACACCCTGCACTTGGGAATTAGTGGTTTGTCCCGGGGAATTCCTTTTACACCAGACATTTCTCATCTACCTGAGCCCCAAAGTGCCCTGGAGGGAGACCCCAAACCCAGCAGCAGCCTGCACCACACCCTGTCCAAAGGGTTCTGGCACACCCGGGGCATGTTGACAGAGCCACCCCTTGGTTTCCTATTATGGCAGCCTCTTTTGCAGGATTGTCACATCTGTCACCCAAATCTTAGTAGCTCAAGGTCGCCCTCCCCCCAGGAACTGTGGACAATGTGTCACAGCCACAGTTTCATGGAGCTGTGGTTTCCAACATTAACTCAGTATGTTTATTGCACACAATGTCCTGTGACTCATTTAAATTTTTTCCTTGTTCCGGAGCCAATTTCCACTTCCAAGAAGCCTCTGAATGGAGGGCGACTCTGTTCAAAGTGATTTTCCTGGGTTGGGAGAAGAATGGCGTCCTCAGGGAGGTTCTGAGAGAAGGGCATGGGCAGAGGAATTGGCTGGGAGAGGGGCTAGGGCTAAGGGCCTGTAGGCTGTGTGGCCTGAGGGTGACAGACGTGTCCCACCAACACCCTCAGAGGGTCTACCCTTCTCCTGGTGTGACAGGTGCCGAAGATGCACCATTCCTAATCAGATCAAGCAGCCCAGCTTCAGGCTGTTAAAAAGCCCAACTTGGAAGTCAGGTCAAACCCAGCTGGTGTCATCTGCCAGCTGGATGTTGCCAGGCAAGTGACTTAAACTCTCAGGATGTCAGTTTTTTTCCCTTACAGTTTTGTATAAACACGTGCAAGACCCTACTTCCTCTCTTGAGAAGAACTGGAAATTTAGACCTGCCCTTGGTGATCTTGGGTGTGAGGGGGGCACAGGAGAGATGGACCGGTCGCTGAAAAGTCCCCAGCCGGGTGGCCCCTGTCCTGCCTACCGATAAGGCTGACTGAAGAAACCATCCTGTCTTAGGTGGGGTGCGCCTCCCGCCTGGCTCCGGACACCCTCGGCCGGTCTCATCCACAGAGACGATTGCAGGGAGGCAGTTCGGCATCCAGGGACGGAGGGAGTCCCTAAGGTTAACAACTGGGGCGTTGCCAGTGCTTTCCCCTAGGACAGAAGCCTGAGACAGCCACCTGGGGTAGGAACTAGGGACCGAGACGCTCCTGGAGCCACAGCATCATCCCCTCCCTATGTCCAGCTCGTCAGCTGCCCTCTCTGCAAGTCAGCAGCATCTGCACCCGGTTTCTAGAAAGGCACATACTGAGAGTGGAGTGTGACACAGGGTCTGGTCGGCCCCTCCTTCCTTCCCTCCAATCTCATTGTCCTGTAATCAGTCCGCTGGGCCCAGGGGTGCAACTGGGTGCTGGTGGGGCCCTACTCCTGGCTGCTGCTCAGAGGAAAGTGATTTGAAAATCAAATCCGTGGGGCTGGAACACTCCACTCCCGAGCTCAGCAGTTGCCAACCAAGGCGTGCAGATAATTCTTCTGAGGCAGGACAGCCCGTAGAGGGTTGTCGGTGGGCCTTGGAGGGGACGCTGACCTAACATTTCCTAGTTGTCACAAGAAGTGATGATGGCGGGGCCTCTTCTGCTCTCCCGTTAGGAACGTGTGTCTGACTGTGTACCGAGTACCTTCCCAGTTTGCATTTGCTCGTGCTGGGTAGCCTGTGTTTATAGTTCCCTTTGACAGATGAGTAGATGAGGCTCTGGGAGGTTAAATAAATGGTCCACATTTACACCAGTCTAAACAAGTGGAGGGTGTCTGATTGTGAAACTAGCATCCTTTCAGTCAGCCCTGAGAACATGCTCTCACTATTCCCCGCGTCCCTGTTTCCTCCTCTGACAGGATTCAATGACACCTGCCTTGCAGGAAAGCTGCCAGGAGCCGTGAACATGAAGCCCCCAGCTCTGACTTGCAACGCAGGTGCTCAGCAAACCCTGGTGCCCTGTCCTGAGGGCTCCTGGTGACTGCTGAGTGGTGAGTGGGGCTGTGGGAGGCATGGCAGCCCGTCCCCTACCTGTCCCCCCACCCCCCCCATAGGTGCAATCAACCACCTTGTGCCCAGAGGGGTCAGGCCACCTCTTCCCATGGAGGTGACTCCCACCAAGAGGGACCAGGTTGCCAGGACCATGGATTATAGGCCTCTCTCTGACCCTAGCAGCTCTGCAGTATTTGGGGGCACGGAAAGTGAGGCCCTAGAAACCACGCTTCATGGGGCAAAGCGGGAGGAGTTCCATGTCCCTGATGAATGGACAGCTCCAGCTCCCTCCTCCAGCGGCTTCACCTCATTTGTCAGAGGCTCAAGGCCCAGCAGGTGCTCAATCCCTGGCCTCAGCCAGCCCTCAAGGGGTAATCAAGAGTTATCATCTCTGAACAAAGCTGTTTTCCACTGCTATGTACCAATAAGAAGGAGAGGAAACCCCCTGTGGTGCAGTGGGCAAGGGAGAGGTAAGGCCAGTAATTGTGTTCTGGAACATGCTGGAAGAAAGGTCCAGTTATGAGCACCGGGGGGTGGGGGTGTGCTTCGTCCAGGGCACAGATGGACACACTGTGGGCTCCTGTCCAGGAGCATCACTTAGGCTAGTCATTTGCCACCGCCCTGGAAAGCAGAACAGAAAAACTGCAGGATGAGGTAAGTAACCATAGCCCTGGCAGCTGGCTCACCTGTTGCTCTGAGCTCGTTCGGTATGTTTGGCAAAGCAGAGCAGGATGGCTAGGACATCTCTCAAGTCCTTCCTGCTGACTCTGGTCACAGACACAGAGCTGCACTCGGGGAGCAGTGGAGAAAGGATCAGCTCCTGGAACAGGCGGAGAAGGTTGGGATGTGGGGGCTGGGGGAGGCCTCTGCCCTGCCGGTCACTGCGGCCACCCACAGCCACCACCTTCGTTGTCTTTCTGTACCTCTGTGAGGTTTGTCTGCATGGGCTTTACGGATTGTGACAGCTGTAGAATTCTGTGACTTAAGGCATCTCTGAGACACAGACAGAAAGAAGGTGCAGTAAGGCTCACCCAGGGGCTACGAGCAGTGCAATTGCAATCAAAGTTCTCAGGCTTTTCACGGAGATACCCCAAGATGTGTGCACTACAGAAAGCCTCACAGGAAGACCCTCTGGTTAGAGGATTGTTCCATCTACCTTATCTTGGTAACGGGGAATAGAATCTGGACTTGAAGCAAGTGAATGGTTTGTGAGTGGACCTGGCTGTAAGGGCCTTGCTGGGAGTGTGCGGCAGGTGTGGAAGGTGCAGGGGCAGGTCTTTGGGCTGAAAGAGTTGCCAGGGGCCTAAAGGCCATAATAACTATGTCTCTAGTCATTCCTAGAGACCTTAGCATGAAGGAGGTCTCTATTTTTACAGAAAAATATTAAAGTGTGCTGCAAGGTGCTTTAGCCATGATGCAATTTGGACACCTAGGCCATGTTCAAAGCCTTTGCGTGGCTGTTGCTGCATCACATATTCTCCACGTGGCTGTGCTGACACCCTCTTTGTGATGCTACCTCTTCCATGACTCTGTCCTCCTGTCCATGGTGACACACTCACTGCAACAGGACAGGTGAAGGCCTGAATGAGCCCCGCTGAACATATCAAATTACCATGATTGCCTTGCTACCCAAAGTGCCTAATGATTAAATTCGCTGTGGGAAACATTACTTTTAAGACAACTGAAAATTTGGCAAAGAAAATCATCCACGGGGCCTGATAACATTTGTAAAAGTGGACCCAAAAAGGATGCTTAGGCAACAATAACGTCGAAGCAAAACCAGATCTATGCATGAACACTTCAACTGTATTCTACATTCTTTGAGGAAGGAAAACTCGGATCTCCTTCCTCTTCCCTTTTGAGGTTTCCTTTTTTCTGAAAAATAATTGTAAGATTAGCTCACAGCTTCGGAGGTCTCTTCCTCTGTCATTCAAGGTGTGCGCAGCTGTGCAGCGTGTATGCATGTGGGGGCGTGCGTCCCCGCTTCATCCTGATCTAAGTCATGGGCCATTAATAATGTCTGACTGCAAATCTAAGGAGCCACTAAATATTATGCTATTTATAAGTAATCTGTTGCCCAAGGCATCGAGCTACTTAATGAAACCTCGAATTAATGTGTAACTTAAGAAATAGATCATTCTACAAATATATACTACCAGAAGCATAATTTAAACAGTTCTATTTACTTCACTGCTTGGATGGGGGTAAGAGAGGGAGAAAGTAAATACAAATAATAATAAATAGAATGTATGGAGCTGAGCATTGTGCAAATTACTTTATGTACTTTACCTCCTATGATTATAAGAACCCTCTAACAGATATTGTTACTATTCCCATTTTACAGATAAAGATGCTGAGACTTGGAAAGACTTATATTACTAGCCCAAGGTCATGAAGTGGAATTCAAATCCATGCGCGTGTGACTGACTTATAACCACTAGATGCTAAATCTCTGGGGTTGAAAGAATGAGGTGAAGGGTGGGTATACGTATGTACTAGGGTAAGAATTGATTTGCCTAAATACAAATATAGATTTTGTTTGCTTGACAGATTGATACTGATTGGTCTGAAAATGCAATGGATAAAGGTAAAATTGAGGAGAGCTATGTCAGTTTTTTGGCAAAGACCTTGGGACAGAGAGATGAGCAATCTGAGTGAGTGTCTGGTAGCTAGAATGACCTGTTCAGTAGCCAGAAGGACATGGGGAGGGCCTGGTTCAGGGCATCCTAGGTGGACATGTGGTTTCTAAAGGGTGTCTAAGCCAGACACACTAACACTGTCTTGTTCCCTTGCACCAGGGTCACATGATGGGTGTGATCCATGCAGTCGTTCAGGGAGGGCTGCGTCCCCACCTGCATTCGGCTCCATCACCTGGGATAAAACACATAGAAGCTCTGT
Organism: Perodicticus potto; assembly: GCA_963574655.1. NCBI lineage: Eukaryota > Metazoa > Chordata > Mammalia > Primates > Lorisidae > Perodicticus > Perodicticus potto. The sequence continues at coordinate 12,168 of CAUYRH010001189.1, forward strand.
TCTGAGGGCCTCACATGCTTCCTGGTCACTCTGAGAGGCCCATGATCACGCCCACAGCCCAGGAGTGAGTCCTGCCTGTCTGGCCAGTGCACAGCCGAAGATGTCAGAGGCTCACTAGAGGGACAGGTTCGTGGGAGGCCAGGACACAGAAGAGCCTGGGAAAGGGGGGTGGGCACATGAAAAGGGTGTGGAAACGGCCAGGATTTAATCTGAGGCCAAATCTTGCTACAGAAATAAGTCGCTCAGAAGCTCCTGTGTCACGTTCCTCAGCAGATCATGGACTCATCCCAGGACAGTTGGTGTAGACCCTCAGGATGCAGGCCCCTTGAGGAAAGTGGGGCCACAGTCATGACTCCCAGGCTTATACCCCTGGTTGGCGACATAGCAGGCCGGAGTCCAACTCTCTCATCCTGCAGTGGACAATTCCTCTTCTTCTCCATGGGATGAATCTAGCCAAGCACTCGCCACATGGTCACCACCATCATTTTATTTTGTGGTGTGGACAGCTGAGCTGAAACAGCCCCAGGACAGAGGAGTTCCTTCTGAGGAGAGCCCAGAGGCCCTTGTTTACTCAGAACCAGAGGCAACAGACTAACTTCTGGATTCTGGAGCCCTGGAAGCCTCTGGAGACTGAGGGGTTCTAGAATCTCAAGTCTGGAGGGAGAGAGGAAACTCAGATGAAAGGAAGTGGCACCCCCATTAGAGATGTCCCACTGCTTGTCTCTTGAGTATGAAGTGCCCTCTCTCCTTTCAGCTGCTGGCAGCTCTTCCAGGCCCCCGAGAGCATCCTGGGAACTGTCCAGCTAACAGTCTGCTGAACTACAGGGGCAGCCGCCCCACCAGTCTGTCCTACTGCAGACGGGCCGTAGCTAGTCAGCTGAAGACCCGTGCATGGACGGGGGGGTACCAGGCTGGGGCCCTGGAGACAGCCGCTTCCCCATTGCCATGTTTGACCTGTAAGCAATTGCATTCCTAACGTTCATGGTTGGTTAATTTAAAATAAGCCCAAGGGCCTAAGGAGGCCCACAGTGGGGTGGGAAGTTCTCCCTGATGCAAGGAGGTTTCAGGCTAAAGCAATATTAAAGGGATAGATTGTTTGAGCACCTTCTGTTGTAGATGGGAACCAAGAGTTGCTAAGAGGGACAGGGGTAACCCTATGGTCACAAAGCTAGTTCACAGAGAGGCCGCGGGTCAGATCTTGTCCCTAGTAGCCCACTCTATGGACAGTGGTTAGTACGTCTTTAGGCTAAACGTTTTACACCAGCAGCCAGTGGATGGTGTCTTTCTGTACTGTTTTCTCATTTTAACAACGTTGAGTGTTGAGTATATCCCAGCGCCTGATCTAAGTGTTTTATATATATTATCTAAGCCCTTTAGTCTTCTCAAAAATCCCGTGAGCCTGGAATGTGCATCATCCCCATTTCCCAGACGGAGAAATGGAGGCACAGAGAGGTTAAGTGATTCTCCATAGTTGGTCAGTGGGGAAGAGGGGCTTGGACACAGGCAGTCTAACTCCAAGAACCCCTCCTGACCGCTGCAGAGCATGGCCCTCTCAGAAATCTTTGCTTAAAGGGCCAGGGTGCACACTTGAGGCTTTATTCTTGGCAAGAGTAAAAGGAATGAAGATGGGAAAGAACTTTGTGAAGGTGAAGATGGTAAAAGGTCTTGAGTGTCCATCTGGAAAGTTTAGCTTTGGATACTTTTAGTAAGAGTGTCTTTGAAAGACAGATAATGCCCCATCCCAAATAGGGCAAATACCATACATAGCTCAGTAGATCCTGAGAACTTCACCCTGGCTGAAGGATGCTCAAGTGTTTCCATCCTGGCTGCCCTGCCAGGACAATGCCTCCAGAGTTAGGCTTCCAGGAAGGCAAAATAGGCTCCTCTTTCTCTACAGAAGAAAATTGACCACATATTAGTAACTGTTTGAGTTGAGTAATGGCTATATCCAGTTCACTTACCATTCTCTCTACTTTTCTATATCTTTGAAATTTCTCATGGTAAGAGTTTTTTAATATAAATAAAAGAAGTTTATAAAACTCCCAAGGAGTTGACTCCTCAGGAAAATGCTGAGGTTTGGGTTTAGGAAGGTCTGTGTACCTGGTAGTTGGGAAGGAGGATCCAGGTAGCGTAGGCAAGAATGCTTTCTGGTGCAAGGCTGGAAATGTTCTCTTAACCAATGTCTGCTAATCAACCAATGCCTCCTACTTTTCCCAAAACATGCTGATGGCTTCCCATGGCACACTGAATGTGTACAGCCAATAGGTTACTCTCTGGAACAGGGGCCAGAAAACTCTACCCTTATTTAGCCCAAAAGGCAAATTTGGTTTCCTTTGACACTACCATGTCCATTCATTTACGTGTAGTCTGTGGCTGCTTTCTCATTGTAATGAGAGTTAAGCATTGCTACAGAGGCCATGTGGACTACAAAAGCCAAAAATACGAGAGTTAAGCATTGCTACAGAGCCCATATGGACTACAAAAGCCAAAACTATGTAGTTTTTACCAGCTAAGTTGCATGTGTACTAATCAATTATATCTGGTTCCAAAACTATTTATGTCCTTTGTAAGGACATATTATTAATATTATAAAGACTACATAATTTTATCAAATAGTGTATAGATCAATTAAACAAGAATGTGAAAATAAAAGATTATTTCTATGAAAATTAGGCTACATCCTTGGAAAGACTCAATAAGCCCAATTCACTAAAAATAATTGCCATTGAATCAAGTATGGGCGAGAGAACAGTGTAAGGGGTTGGTGTCATTGCACAGACCTAGAATGACTTTGTATTTAGGGAATTCTGCAAACATCTTTGAGGATCATGCTAAGGAAATAAAAACTAGAAATTGTAGACAATGTCCAGCAAGTGTGGTCTATATATGAAAAATGATGTAGAACTTCACAGCACAAAAGGCCTTAGCCCTACGTCAAAATACGGTAGAATCTCTGTAGTAAGTTGACCGCCCAAGGTACTGTAACAAACTGGTGGACATATGGAAATGGTCAATATAAGGAACTGGGCCTACTGTGCTGATATGTCCATGTGGTGCATGTCCAGTCTACGAAAATTAGGTCAAGTTAAGGAGGAGGTCAATGTAGAAGGGTGGTCAACTGTGGAGGTTCTACTGTACTGGGAAACAAAGGTACACCTGTATTTTGAAGGCAAAACAAAAGGTTTAAGGAATACACACATGCATGTGGTTTTGAAACATGTTTCATGAATCTCTACTTGGACCAGTTTTTAAAAATAGTCCACTTATTAATTCCAGTAATGTTGGATATGAGTTTATCCTGCAACAGAAAACAGAACAGGAGGCTTCCCTTCAGGTCATTCTGGTTTTTTTTCCCACTCCCCTTTTCTCCCCCCCTCAACATGCACCCAAGAAAGCCGAGCAGGGACAAGGGGGCCCTGCCTTAGTGCTGGCCTTCTCGGGGCTCCAAGAACCTGGGATAGAAGTGGCAGGTTGTGGAGGCTGTGTTACCCTGAGCAAATAGCGAATAGATTGAGCAGGTAAATAACCATGTCGAGCATAATGGGAGCCAGTTTTCTTACTGTCTGAAGAGAAATTTAGAAACACGGCACTAGGGAAGACTAGAAAGGTCCTCATTTCCTGAGGGGTTAAAATGGAATTGGGAGTATCAGATGAACTCTTAGGTTTTTTAATACAATGACACAAGCAGTTGTGTAAAGAGGCACAGACACATTCATAGGTACATATTGATGCACACACAAATGTTCTCTGAGAGAATCAGGACATAATGACATCCCTGAGCAATGAGCACAACTAGCCTACAAACCTTCAGAGTACAACCTATCCAATACAGTAGGAATCACTAAGTCCATGTTAATAGCAATAAACACACTCACTGTGGGGTGGGGGAGGGTCTTCCTTATAAGAGAATGCAGCTCCTGAGGGGAGAGGGATGGAAAGCAACAGACACCATTGGGCAAACATCGAGGCAGTAGGCTGGTAGGGGTGTGTGTGATGAGGAACAGAATGTTAGCACAATATCAGACTATCTCCCCACAAAATACTAATCACATACAGAGATGTGATGACTTAATTGTGGAGAAACATGGTAGACACCAGCGTGACCCGTTGATGAAGGTAAACACACCCAAGGTGGGGTAGGAGGACTTAGGGTGCCCCCTGGGGAGGCCCAGAGAAGAGCATAGTCTGGGCAGGAGCAAATCCTGGAGGGATGGGGGTGGAGGGGTGAGATCAACTTAGGAATGAAACACCTGGGCTCTCTAAAACTCTCCAGGTGGCCAGGTGCGGTGGCTCACACCTGTAATACTAGCGTTCTGGAAGGCCTAGGCCTGAGCTCAGGAGTTCAAGACCAGCCTGAGCCAGAGTGAAACTCCATCTCTAAAAATAGCCAAATGCTGTGGCGGGCACCTGTAGTACCAGCTACTTGGGAGACTGAGGCAAGAGAATCACATAAGCCCAAGAGTTTGAGGCTGCTGTGAGCTGTGATGCTATGGCATTCTACCAAGGGTGACAAAGTGAGACTCTGTCTCAAAAAAAGAAAAAAAAACACCAACTCTCCAGGCAAGAGACATAGGGAAAGTTCAAGCAGTAGTTCCAGATGAAAGGGGAGTGAGTAGACAGGACAGCTAAATATAATGTGTGATCCTGAATCAGATCCTGGTGCCCCGCCTCCTCACAAAGTCAGAGTTGATGAAATTTAAATGAGAATTAGATGGAAGAGATTTGCACTGGCATTAATTTCCTGATTGGGAGGAATCAATCTAATGCAGGAAACTGTCTTCATCTTGGCAGAACTATGCACTGGAGTATTTAGAGGTTATGGGGTGGAGAGAAGAAGAAAGAGAGAGAGGGTGGGAGCAGCAAAGCAGTAAAATGTTAACAACTGGAGAATGTGAATGTGAAGAAGAAGCTCTTTGTGTTATTCTTCTTTTTTTTTTTTTTCTAAACAGAGCCTCAAGCTGTCACCCTGGATAGAGTGCTGTGGCATCACAGCTTACAGCAACCTCCAATTCCTGGGCTCAAGCGAGTCTCCTGCCTCAGCCTCCCAAGTAGCTGGGACTACAGGCGCCCACCACAACGCCCGGCCATTTTTTGGTTGCAGCCATCATTGTTGTTTGGCGGGCCCAGGCTGGATTCGAACCTGCCAGCTCAGGTGTACGTG
>CAUYRH010001190.1:0-29503 GCA_963574655.1 Perodicticus potto
CACAGGTGCCAAGCCTTTGTGCAGGTTTTTGTGTGGATATATGTTTTCAATTCATTTGGGTAATTACCAAGGAGTATAATATGTTAGAGTATATTTGCTTTTGTAAGAAACTGTCTTCCAGAGAGGCTATACCATTTTTCATACCCCCCAGCCCCCAGGAATAAATGAGTGTTCATATACTTGTCTCCTCACAAGGATTTGTTGTCAGTGTTCTGGATTTGTCCAGTCTAGGTGTGTATGTCACTTTTGTTTTAATTTGCATTTCCCTGATGATAACATATGTTACAGATCATTTGTTCAATATGCTTATTTGCCACATATATCTTTGTTATATAAAGATGTTTGGTCAAGTGTTTGTTAGGGTGTCTGGTTCTTTTTTTTTTTTTTTAAACCAACAGAGTGTCAGCAGTTGATCACCTGGGCTGGAGTGTAGTGACTTGGTCATAGTTCACTGAAGCCTTGAACTTCTGGGCTCAAAAGATTTTCTTCCTGCCTCAGCATCTTGAGGAGTGAGGACTACAGGTGTGTGGCACCACAACCAGCTAATTAAAAAAGATTTTTGTGTAGGACTTGGATCTCACTATGTTGCCCAGTCTGGTCTTGAATCTTGGCCTCAAGTAATCTTCTCTCTTTAGCCTCCCAAAGTGCTGGGGTTATGGGCATTAGCCACCACTAAACCCATCCCCATTTTAAAATCAGGTTATTTGTGTTCTGATTGTTGATCTTTAAGAGTTCTTTGTATATTTTGAATAATAGTCCTTCATCGGATATTTGTTTTGCAAATCTTTTCCAGTGTGTGGCTTGTCTTTTCATTCTCTTGACAGTGTCTTTCACCAGAGCAGATATTTTTAATTTTAATGAAGTCCATCTTATCAATTCTTTTTTTAATGGATTGTGCCTTTGGTGTTTTATCTAAACAGTCATTGCAAAGCCCAACATCATCTACATTCTCTCCTATGTGACTTTAATTTAGGAATTTTATAATTTTGAGTTTTACATTTAGGCTTATGATCTATTTTGAGATAATTTTTGTGAAGAGGGTAAGGTCTGTGTCTAGGTTAATTTTTTTTGCCTATGGATGTTCAGTTGTTCCAGTACTACTTGTTGAAAAGACTTTTCCCCTCGATATGGGCAAAAGGTTACTTTTGTGTTTATGTGGGTCCTTTTCTGAGCTCTCTATTCTGTGTCACTTATCTGTTTGTCTATTTCTCCACCAGTTCTGCACTGTCTTAATTACTGTTACTTTATAGTAAGTCTTGAAGTTGGGTAGTCCTCTCACTTTGGTCTTCTTCAATTTAGTTTGGCTACTCTGAGATTTTTGCTTCACTCTATAAACTTTAGGATCAGTTTGTCAATATCCACAACTTGATAGGTTTTTGATAGGGGTTGCATTGAATCTATAGAATAGGTTGGGAAAAATAGACATCTCAGTGATTGTTGTGGATTGGATGTGTCTCCCCCAAATTCATACTCTGAAAGCCCAACACCCAATGTAATGATGTTTGGAGATAAGGAAAAGTGCCCTAAAAATTCAGCTGTCAATAAGTTTGTCTTTCTGAAGTTTTTCAACTGAGGAATTGTCCATAAACTGTTAACTTTGGCTTTGTTTGTCAGGATCCAAAGTTGAGTCTTGTTGCAAAGTTCCTGCTTGTGCCAGGAAGCTGTTAGTTTGTTGTCCCCAATCATAGTAGTCTGGAGCAAAACTTCCCTGAAGACCCTGCGGGGCAATGTTCTAGGCAAGGTCATCATCACTGTCATATCTTCGAGTGTTGTCAAAGAAATAAGATTTGGGACTGAATCCATGGCTGGGAACCATTCCAGGGTTGGTAAGGTCTTTTGCAGGACTTCTAACTTGGAAGAAGTAAATTACTAAGCTGGTAGGTAAGAGTTCCCAAACAAAAAGCACCACTCCAAATAGTACATATCTGGCATCTCCCAGCTGATTCTTCAAATCTGCCTGGTCTGACACATACCAGTCATAATCAAAGGAATGAATGTTCTTGCTCTGAGAGAAGGATAAGATGAACAGGTTGTAGCAGGCGCAAGAGGTGTAAAGCAGTATCATGGTGACACGGATGGCAGTCACTTGACACAGATGAGCCTTTAGTGAATGTTGGTAAGGCCATCTTAGAGATCTTGTAGAGACAGACGGAGAGAGGGGCAGCACACAGCACGAACAGCATGTCATTAATGGCCACTCGCACAGACGATCACTTTGCTCTCCCAATTTCCCGTCTTCACCAGCTCGGCACAGGTTAAATTCACCAACAGGAAAACAAGAAGAGCGAGGCTAGGTAGAGGGGAAACTGGTACTTGAGTAATTCTGGAGAATACTTTGTCTTGGCTTTGAAGGTCACTTGTGTGAAGCACAAGTTCATGAGCATGAGTGTGAAGAACTGGAGGCACAACGGGAAGCAGTAGAGCAGCCAGAAGACGAAGGGGCTGAGCGAATTGGCCGCCACTTAGTCTTTGAAGTAGAAGGAAAAGAGGACGGTCCGCAGGGAGGCCCAGAAGAGGCAGAGAAAGAGGAAGACGCTCTGGTAGCTGAGGCACTTGTGGCGGTAGCGCAGCACCAGCCAGAGCTGTACGTAGATGAAGACCAATAGCAGCATGTAGAACATGTTGTAAGCGACCATGAGGCTGAGCTTCATGTAGGGGGGCACGGCCGGGTCAGTGTGTGCTGCAGCGAGTTGTTGTGGACTGGGTCCCAAGGTGGGGCCTCCATCGGGCCGGGGCGCTTCCACGCAGCCAGGGATGCTCCAGCCTCATCTGGGCTCGCAGCCGCTGCCTCCGCAGGTGTCCCAATGCATCTGCCCGCAGCCCGGAGACTTTTTAAATTTATTTGTTGATCCATTCATTATACAGGGGGAATGTTGTTTAATTTTCATTATTTGTATAGTCTCCAGAGTTCTTTTTGTTATTGATTTCTAGTTATATTCCAATTGTGGTCAGAACAGATACCTGATAGGATTTCAATTTTTATTTATTTTGGAGATAGAGTCTCCCTTTGTTGCCCTTGGTAGAGTGCTGTGGTATCATAGCTCACAGCAACCTCAAACTCTTGGGCTCAAGAGATTCTCTTGCCTCAGCCTCTCAAGTAGCTGAGGTGGTGCCTGCCACTACACCCCTCTATTTTTATTTTATTTATTAATTTATTTATTTTTCAATTTGAAAGCAGTCACTGTTTATTAACTGACCAGATTATAAAAACAATCAGGGCAGACACCTTAGTTCATTCTTCTAATAAGCCTATTGATTTTGTCTTCCCTGTTACCAGCATCTCCACCTTCTACAAAGTGGGTTGTCTTTTTCTTCATTCCACCCCATGGAGATGATAACTTGAATGGCCACAGAAGTTATTTGCTTCTTTGAAGCGTTTTCCAACAGTATAGATCTCATGAATCAGATCCTCCATGCAGATGATGCCAAGAGATCGGGCAATCAATCTGTTGTCAGTTAATGCAATTCGTTTCTTATTGATCTTGCCATAACCACGCTTATAGATTAGCTCATTCACAGACTTCAGATTTGGGTACCCCCACGCAATATAAGGTTCTACAATCCTCAGCATGTTAATGGAAGCCTTATTGAGCTTAACAAAAGTTCCATTGAAGATCTGGCGAAGGCGAAGAAGCTGCAACACCTTTCGGACCTTTGGACTCACACCATTGATACTGTAGTGGAAAAGGATGACAATTCATTTGAGTCTGGCCAAAATTTCTATTAATAAAAGATAGCAAACTAATCATTCAAATTTTGGACAACACATTAAGTCCTACCTACGTAGACAGGAATTTCCTCATATTATAAAGACTCAAGTCCACTGGTGACAGTGAATTCTAGAAGCAGCTTTGCAAATCATTAAATGATTAACCCCCACCACATTATTATTACAATGTTTCAGAAATCAGAGCTCTAAAAAGGAATGTGACATTTTGCTGGAGTTGTGTAACTTTTCCTTTAAAAACTGAATTTACCCTCTGATCCTGATGACAAATGCCAACTTGGGTTCTGCAGGTACATAGAAGTTGCCAGCTTTTCTTGCCATCCTAGCCATCCGAATCTCAGTTCTGTACATCTGCCTGTATTCTTTATGATAATACTTAGCTTTTTCATAGATAAGCTTCCTCCTTGCCTTTCGAAGCATCTTTTGGGCACATTTCTTTCTCAGACGCTTTATCTTCAGCTCTGTGAAATTCTTTCGCTTTTTCTTAAGGGTTTCTGGCACAGCAGGAACCTTCTTTTTCTTCTCTTCAACACCCTCCATGGTTCCAGCCGGAAAAGAGGAGCCTGGGTTCAATTCTTACCCCTGCCCCTTATTTATAATAATTATCAAATACACTATATATAATTATTATATATGTAATTATTATTGTATATAATTATATAAATATACAAACAGGTTTAAGTTAATTTTTTCTGTTTCTTTTGCTTTTTAAAATGTGGCTATTGGAAAATTTTAAATTATTTATATCTTGCATCATATTTCTGTCAGGCAGCACTGACCTAAAAGTCTCTGTTCCAGGACAGAATTAGGTATACAGACGCTATATAGATATGGCCAAATCTCATCATTTTGTTACATTGAGGGACTATATCTTTAAAAATGTACACTTACAACAAATCTAGACCGATTTACAGAATGGAGTTATTTTATCATATCCTGTGTTCATATTCATTCAATTAGTTTTTGGAAATTTCCTTCTGCAAATCAGTGGCTCTAAGCACTGAAGCACAGTTCTTCAAACAGAGCACCAGAGAAGAGTGATATGGTTACTAATGGGGATGACTCCTTAGGGACTAGGACATCAGATTGACAACTGTCAGTGAATCACAAATTATTGGCAGGCCGAGTGTGTTGTCAAATTTAATGGGAAAAATCAGTATCACTGATGTTCTCCGTCTGCTCCTGGATTTTCATGCTCTTTTTAGTATGTCTAACTTGAAGGACCCCAGGAAGCGAAAGATGAGGACAGAGGGGAGACTAAAGAAAGGTGATTGGACCTTTAGAAGACACTCATTTGGTATTCTATAATGTTCTCTGAGCGTGGAGTAACTGTGTCTGATAGCTTTCAACCCTGGCAGAATTGGAGCAAGCAATGCCCTATGAGTGTGTTAATCTGTTAGCCAGTTGGATTTCCAGCAAACAGGGTCTCATTCAAAAAACTGTCTGGATTGGTTCTACGGGGTGAATTTTTGGTGGGAGTGGGAGGGGGGCTTGAATTTGCTTGTCTGAATTGATCCAGAATGCACTATGGTGCTTCCTCCTCCCCTTTATTTCCTCCATGCCTTGGCCTTTCTCCAACTACCATCCACCACCACCAATGGTTAATATTTAATGCTTACCACTATTAATGCCAGGTACTTTTCTCAACACGTTACATCTGTTTTGACTTCTGTGAATACTTAAGCCATTCTTTGAGCTAGATACAACTTCTAACCTAATTTGACAGGAGAGGAAAGGGAAATACAAAGAAGTAAGCTGCCTAGTCACACAGCCAATAGGTAGAGCAGCCAGAGAAAGTAACCAAGTCTGCTTGTGATAGTGCTCAACACTTTAGACTATTGCATCTGAAGAAGATTCTGACTTGTTCAGACCATAGAAGAGAACAGATATGCTCAGCCAGGGCAAGCCTGTACTTGTATTTTATTCCTTAAACTGACCTGCCACCTGAGATACAGATTTTCCTGACCTTCAGCCTTTTGTGGCTTTTGAGTATGTGTCAAAAGATTGCTAGTGGATTATGACACTTTCTGAGAGCCTGAAGCAAGTTATTAATCACAGGGTATAGTTTTTTTAACATATAGTGTTGTTACTGTTTTGAACAAAGGTATTTATCATTTAGTATTAGCAATATTTATTATGGGTCTGTAGTGTGCTTCTGGGTACTTTTTGGTTCTTGAGGACATGGAAAAATAGAAATAGCTTATCTACCTTACAATGTCTTAGCAATCTTTTGTTTTCTTTCCAATGTCTTCCTGCGTACTTCCACTCTCCAGGGAGACCCCTAGCATTTTTTTAGCCTTGAAGATCAGCTTGGATCCATCAAGGCTTAGGGTGGAAAGAATATGTATCCAGAGGAAAGCAAGAATGTGAGCAAGTACGGAAACTGTGGATACACTACTTTATTTGGTTATATGTGTTTTTTAAATTTTGAACCAGAAGTAGAGGAGGGCCATTGGCTAAACTCAGCCAGACTCTGTATGAGACATACTCAAATGCCCCTAAATTTTCTTTGGCAACAACTCAATTAATTGTTCTCTCTGGGCAGTTTGGAGGTGTGGGAAATAACAAAGAAAAGATGCTTTCTTTGCTTAGAAGTCTCAGGCCCTAATGAAAGAAAGAAGGAACATGAACTAAATAGTCACACGACATTCTCAGTTGAAGATAATGACATTATGGCAAATCTGATCCTTGTCAAGGACCATGGCATAATTAATTCATTAAATAGAAGCGTCCTTACATAGTTTCCAAATTTGCTAAAGGTTCATGAATGTTAGAGTGGGATAGATTATTAGAGATTTTCTAATTCGATTTTCTCATCTTATATTGTATATGAGCAAACCAAAGCCCAGAAAAAAGTGTGTTGGAATTAAAGATGTGGTTTCCAGATTTCCATACCTTTGGACTGTTCACTGAAATGACTTGATTTCTTTGCTAGTTTAAACTAACTGGCTCTTTCAGTATTAATTTCAAGTTGTGTCCAAAGCAGAGAATATCATCAGTATTGTGTTTAATAAATTCTTAAAATGAGAGTTATGGTCAAATGTTAAAGACATTATTAAGTTAATAAGTCGTTATTTCTTACTATACATAATTGCAAACAGGATCTTCATTCTAGAATTTTTTTTTTGCCTGTTATTATACACAAAAGCTAGAAGTCAAGTGATGGCCTTTTTTCTTTGACTAAGGACTGATATAACTTCCCACTAGGATGGCACAAAACATATAGTAACTATAAACTAAATAATGATAACTAGAAATAATATACAAATTAGTGCCACATAAATTTTGTTTAGGCTGATTATACTTAGAATATTTACCAGTACATAGTGAGTCCTGGAGACCTTGAAACATAAGCAATAATCAGGTGGCCAAAATTTCAGATAAAGAGTTACCAAATGTCTGGTATTGAGCAACCTGGTATTTTAGTTTCTTGTTCAGTAAAATTAAAAACATATGCAGGTATAATGGGCACATTGTTTATTGTGCAGTGAGTGTATACAAGGATAAAAATTCATTGAACTGTACTCTTAAAATTTGAACATTTCACTATATGTAAATTATTCCTCAAGATAAAACTAAGAAGTATGATAAAAATGAACCACGAAGGACTAAAAACAAACAAATTTGGACATGCAATTAATCTTTTCTTTTTTCTTTTTTTTTTTTTTTGCAGTTTTTGGCCAGGGCTGGGTTTGAACCCGTCACCTCTGGCATATCGGGTCAGCACGCCACTCCTTTGAGCCACAGACGCCGCCCATGCAATTAATCTTTTAATCATTGTAATTTCAGATCTGTTACACCTTAATTACTGACTTAACAATTCACGGTGGCATGAGACTTTTCTCTAGTGTTTAACTTTCAGTAAATTAAGTTACTTAAAACAATCTTGCGATCTTTTTATAAAAGATCCTTTTTATAAGGCGAGAAAGCCTTAAATTTACTCATTTGCAAGTAAGATGGTATAATCCAGAATCTTGTACAAGAGGTTCTAGTGAGGCTGGGTACATACTGAAAATATTTTTGTTCACTTCACTCTCCTCTGCGGCCTGATATCCGTGGTCCTTCAGGGAATAGTATTCAGATAGCAAATGAATCCTGAACTAACAATCTTTCCCTAAGATGCTATGATTCTAATTTACCATCCCATACATTCTCAAAATCCATTTTCCCCCTGGATGTCACTTTGGGGAAGTTCTTACATTTTAAAGACGATTTGCTTTTATGTTTTCACCTCCCTTCGTTATAAGCCCCATTCTCTGACGTTTCGTCCACCTTAAAGAAAGTCCTACCACCCGGCTGAATCTGGCCACTAGGGTGGATGAGAAACCACAGCTTTAAAAATCCTGCAAAACATCCGGAAAAGAGGAGCGACTACAACTCCCAGACCGCCGCGCTTCCCCTCTCTCGGGCCCACCCCCTTTGACTGCCCAATGACCAGGCTCCGCGAGCCTGCTCTGGGTTCCATTGGTCATCCTTCTTGTCAGTGAGGGCGGAGGAGGGCGGGGAGAATCAGAGCGTTTGATTCTCCCCGCCCGGATGGCGCATTTCCCGTCACGGCCCCGCCCTGAGCGGAAAACGTGAAGAAGAGGAAGCTTTCGATTGGACACCACTCGCTAGTTAGGCGTCAGAGGACTCGGCCAATCATTATGTGCATTATGCTTTCAGCGTTAACGCCTCTTCCTTGAGGTAATCATTGGTGGCGGGAAAAGTTCGGAAGTTTTCGCGCCAAGGCGGAGCTCTCCTCTGCTCCTCCACGCTGCTCGGGTGCAGGCGGTTCGGAGGCAGCGGGCATGGCGGGGACCGTGGTGCTGGATGATGTGGAGCTGCGGGAGGCTCAGAGAGAATACCTGGACTTCCTAGATGACGAGGTGAGCGGGGCGCGGGGCCCGGTCTCCAGCTGCCCGGCTGTGGGAGGTGGAGCGGGACCTCGCTTCTCGCCGGAGCAGCTACAGCGCCTGGGAGCCAGAGGCCAGGAGACGGTGTACCGCACCCAGCCGGCCGGACTGTTACCTTGTAGCTTCCCGCGCGGTGGAGTGAGTCGCAAGTGTGTGTTCTGTGGGCGAGCTTAAGAGAGTGATCCCGGGTACAAACGATGGGCTTGGGCGCTCGAGACAGCGACAGGCTCCTATTACGTGCACACAAAATCGCAAAGCCCACCTTGACCTTTGCCAGGTCGTGTCTGGCCCTCTATTTTGGAGGAACTGCTATAGGGTAGTAGTGACCGGCGGCGTTTTCGAGTGCGGAGATTTTAGTGACTCACTTTCTCCCAGGAGGGGAGGTCTTCCTAATTTGCATTTCTTTTCAGTAATAACGCAGGTGCAGATAGAGAGTTGTAATATGCAGGTCGAGAGGGTTTTGTGTGCAACCCAAGATAGAGCCATTAGACTGTTAGTAAACCTTCCTGAAGGTTGATGTTGTAAATAAGTAACTAAAACGCCCTACTCCTCTAGTTTCAGATAGGGTAACCCTTTCTCTATTATTGTGAAAATATATTTTAATTCTGTACATAGTTTTAAAATGAAAAACCATTTTAATGTGGATTTAAAAGACTGGTTAATTTACACTTTTATTATATATGTTTAAGGTAGTCAACATGATGTTTTGGTATTCACAGTGAGATGATTACTGTAGTCAAGCAAATAAACATCTATTTGCGTTGTTTCCTTTTTTCTTTTTTTAAAATTTTTATTAAATCATAGCTGTGTACATTAGTGCAATCATGGGGCACAATGTGTTGACTTCATATGCAATCTGAAATATTTTCATCAAACTGTTTAACATAGCCTTCATGGCATTTTCTTAATCACTATATGAAGACATTTGTATTCTGCATTTAGTAAGTTTCATCTGTACCCTTCTCAGATACACCATAGGTGTGATCCCATGTTTCCTTTTCTCATTAAATTTACATTTTCGCAGAGTACTTACTGTCCTTTTAGGCTTCTTGTAAGAACATTTTAATTCCTCATTAAAGGATGAGAAATGACAACATACTGAAAAGCTGTTGATGATGGTGGGAATAATAGCAGGGACTTTGAGGAATTCATTACCATTTTTACCTTCTCCCCATAGAGTATCTTGGAGTCTGAGGATAATAAATAAAAGGGAGAAATTGACAAAGACATACTTGGGATTCATCTATGCTACAGAGATTGACTTATTTATCCTATTGTGAGAACTGCTTGTTTTTAGAAATACTTTATTTTTGAATTTGTGGCTATTGTGATATGGGGTGGCTGTTTTGCAGGAAGACCAGGGAATTTATCAGAGCAAAGTTAGAGAGCTGATAAGTGACAACCAATACCGGCTGATTGTCAATGTGAATGACCTGCGCAGGAAAAATGAGAAGAGAGCGAACCGGTGAGTGGCATGGGTTTCCCAGGGATATCCTGGGTCTGAGTGAGAGTAGCTCCCTTCTCTCTTGCCTGGATTGGAACAGGCTTCCCCAGAGAGGACTTAAATGGAATAGGGGTGACCCAGGAGCCCTGTTGGTTCACCTGCACCAATGTTTTTTTACTTCCAGAAGTAGGTGATGAGCATTTTCTTCTTAAGTGTCCCCACTTCTAATATTTGGCCGAGTATGATTTTTATATCTTAACGTAAGTTGAGTCTGATGTCTTTAACTGAGTCTTGCAGGATAAAAGAGAAAGTGGGAACTGGATTTACTCTCATTGTCCTTCATGATCTAAGAATATCCACTCTGTTTTAAGGCTTAGTGTTTGCGTTCTGCCCTCTCTAATTTCTCTGTCTCTTGCCCATATACAGCCTCCTGAATAATGCCTTTGAGGAACTGGTTGCCTTCCAGCGGGCCTTAAAGGATTTTGTGGCCTCCATTGATGCTACCTATGCCAAACAGTATGAGGAGTTCTACATAGGATTGGAGGGCAGTTTTGGTTCTAAGCATGTCTCTCCTCGAACTCTTACCTCCTGCTTCCTTAGCTGTGTGGTCTGCGTGGAGGGCATTGTCACTAAATGTGAGTGGGTTAAAGAGGGGCACTAAGGAAATGGAGATGTGATGACTTAAGGAGACTGGGAGAGCAGGAGAGGCAAATTAGATCTGGGTAGCTTGTGATTTCAGAGGGATGGTTGAAATTATGTGGTAACACTTGAAGGAGATGAGTGTGCACAATGATTAGGAGGACCTTGAGTGAGTGACCAATTGTGTTAGCAGAATTCATTCTGCTGAGAGTCAGAGGAGTCTTGGTTACTGGCAGTCCCCTTCTTCCAATTCTAATCTCCTACTGTCTCTTACTTGGAATCAGTACTACTTAAAATTTCACATGAATATTGTGGTATTCTGTATATAAATATAAAATGAATGAAAGGTTGTATTGAAATAGCTTAACTTCATCGAAAGAACGCAGTATTTGGAGTTATAGGCTAGTGTAGGTTTAGATCCTACTCCCATCACTGTTTAGTTGGGTGACTTTATATGTACGCTTTCCATTCCTAGGCTCTCTAGTTCGTCCCAAAGTGGTCCGCAGTGTCCACTACTGTCCTGCTACCAAGAAGACCATAGAGCGACGTTATTCTGATCTAACTAACCTGGTGGCCTTTCCGTCTAGCTCTGTCTATCCCACTAAGGTGAGGAGCATGAATTGATGGGACCTCCTTGAGGATTGAAGTCAAAGATATATATTTTAATGCAAGTAATTTCTTCTGTAAGTTGAGAGGGTGAAAAGAAAGGATTAATCCAAAGGAAAGACTGATTGTTGGCCAGAGTTTAATAAGGAAAGTCCAAAGTCTCATGTTATTTCTTTATCAATTTTTATTTTATTTTTAATTTTTAAAAATATTTTCTTTATTGTATTTATTGATTTTTAGAATTAGAGTCTCACTATGTTTCCCAGGCTGGAGTGCCTTGGCTACTCAGAGTTGTTATCATGGCACACTATAGTCTTAAACTCCTAGCTCAAGTGATCCTCCTGTCTCAGTCTCTTGAGTAGGTGGGACTACAGGTTCATGCCACTGAGTCCAGCTTCACAGATCTTATTTTTTAAAAAAGGATGTGTGTTCACTTTAAAAAATTTAGAAAATTATTGGGTGGCACCTATGGCTCAAGGAGTAGGTCACCGACCCCATATACTGGAGGTGGTGGGTTCAAAAACTGGACCCGGCCAAAAACTGAAAAAAAAAAATTTTAGAAAATTATGAATGGTCAAAAGAAGGAAAAATGTTATCTACATAGATCTTTTAGCAAAGTTATGTATAATTTTATTGTCTGCTTTTAAAAGTGAGGTAGAAAAATACTATAACCTTACTATGAAGTCTTTACAGATATTTTGCTGTGGGCTTGGGAGAAGAGAGGCACAGGAATGGCTTTTGTTTATTCTTAGTGTTCAGATGGATCTGGATGAAGACAATGCAAAGCTTTTCTTACTGAATGAGACAAATTGATTACTTGATGTCTGAACTCATTCTATCAAATTTTAAATGAGAGCTACTGTAGCCAAAGCATTGTTCGGTACTGTGGAGGACAGGATATAAATAAGACCCGATCCTTGTCATCAGTCTTAAAACTGGTGGAGAAATCAAACATACAAACAAACTAAAACAAGAGTATCTCAGAAATATAGCTGAGCATATAGAATTATAGTATATTATACTTCATAATTTTTTAGTTTACCTCCAGATGAAATGGTGAGATTTGCAGAGTTTAAATGACTTGTTTAGGGTCCCAGTTGGTGATGGCCTTATAGAATAAGACCTGTGTCTTCTTTTCAGTTTAGGGTAGTTGCATTTTCTAAGTCATCTTTCTTATGGAGATCTCCACTTTTTAGAATTTATTCTTTAGGAAGTACCTAATAATCTTCTGCTGATCGCTGTGGCTCAGCTTCTTTGCTTTAGAAGTGAAGTGCATTGGTGCAGTCTTCTGGGTTTAGTCTAGTATAGTGCTTTAGAGCATGGGCTCTGGGGTTGCTCGTATATCAAATCTGGCTCTGCTACTTAACTGTGACCTTGGGGTACTTACTAAATCTCTCTCAGGCTCAGTTTCCTTGTCCATAAAATGGGAAAAAAATGCCTGTTTTATAAAGTTGTGGTAATTACAGGGTAATTTCATGAATAATAGCACAGTGCCTGGTACATAGGAAGTAGTCAATAAGTGGATAGTTATTGTGTTTTTAGAAAATTCAAATATCAAAGAAGTAAAACTTTAAAAACGTTTTTATTGAAATTTACTGTGCATACAGGAAAGCTTACATAAGTGTATAGCTTGATGAGTTACTAAAAGCTAAATAGCCCTGTATAAAAAGCATAAGGCAGGAAACAAAACCTTACTAGCACTCAGAAGTTCCTCTTGAGGGCCCATGTTACTCTCAGCATAGATTACTTTTGTATGTTTTTCTGTTTTCTTTAAATATTCTTTTGTGTTTGGCTGCTTTTGCTCAACATTATGTTTATAAAATTTGTCCATGTTGTATATGTGTGCTTCATACCTTTTTATTGCTATGTGGTGATTATATGCGTATAATACATGTATTTAACCATTTACAATTGATGGTATTTGGATACTTTCTGATTTTCTACCATTAGGAATAATGGTTCTATGAGCATTATAGTGCATGGCTTTTGGTGAACATTTCTGTTAGGTATTATGTAGGAGTGACAAAATTGCTTCAGAATGTAAGCATGTATTCAACTGTAGTGGGGGAAGTAAGAATCTTAAGTTAGATGCTAATATAGCTATGGTCCCTTCAGACTGTGGGTTGCCTCTTCAATTAAATGGTTTCTTATTAGAACAGAGATGGAGATGGAAAAAGATAGAGGGGACAACTGGTATTTTGTTTTCTAGATACTAAAATTTAATGACGTCATCTTATTTGTTTCCCACAACACATGAGTGCAGCATTTTTAAGACAGGACTGAGATAACTCTACTTTTCTCTGTGCCATTTTCCAGGATGAGGAGAACAATCCCCTTGAGACAGAATATGGCCTTTCTGTCTATAAGGATCACCAGACCATCACCATCCAGGAGATGCCAGAGAAGGCCCCAGCTGGACAGCTTCCCCGCTCTGTGGATGTCATTCTGGATGATGACTTGGTAGATAAAGTAAAGCCTGGTGACCGAGTCCAGGTGGTGGGAACCTACCGTTGTCTTCCTGGAAAAAAGGGCGGTTACACGTCAGGGACTTTCAGGTAAAGGATCTGCTGGAAAGTGTTTGGAATGTTGTTGGCAGCTTCCACCTGTGGTAGTATCCTTTCTCCAGTGTGTTATATTCCAGAGAGTTGTATCTGATAAGTGGACTATTCTACTTGCCTGGGCTATGGGACGTCCTCTAGTACCTCTTTTCTGTTAAGCTGGTGATACTTAACATGTTATGCCAGAAGTGGGAGTTATTGGTGGTGCTATTACAGCCTCATGGCCTATCTGGAAGTTTCTCATTTATTCCTACCTTCTTGCCCCATACACTACTGTCTGTAGCTCTGCAAGTCAGCAGGAGATAAACGAATTTTAGAGGTGGGGCATGATCAGCATATTTGGGTCAGGAACAGAGGAATCATTTGTTTAGTTCAGAACAGCTACCCTCTTCCCACTGAACTCTGATTTGCTGGTCTAGTTTAGTAGCTTGAAAAGGCTTACTTTTGCTAGAGGTGCTAACTACTGATGTTAGGAATTCAATATAACAGTCTTCCCCCTTACTGTCTTGGTTCCAGGACTGTCCTGATTGCCTGTAATGTGAAGCAAATGAGCAAGGATGCGCAGCCTTCCTTCTCTGCTGAGGATATAGCCAAGATCAAGAAGTTCAGTAAAACCCGCTCCAAGGTCTGGGAATCCTTTAGAGATTTGAATATGGATATGGATTTGTATTGGTCGTGTTGTGGGGAGGCTGAGGCCGGAGGATTGCATGAGCACAGAAGTTGAAGGTTGCAGTGAGATATGATCATGCCCCTGCACTCCAGCATGGGCAACACAGTGAGACTTTGTCAAAAAAATTTTTTTTAAAGTTGCGTTTTGGTGCATGGCTATCTTTGTCCTGGATTAGAAGAAAGTGTTCTCTGAATTATTTAGTATTAGCTTCTTCCAGTTTTTGTCCAATCAACAAGTGAAAGGCTGTTCTTAATCTTTTGTTTTACATACTGGGCTGCTGAGCCTAAAACAAATACTAAGAGTTAATTAGCAGTGTACCAATAAGTCTATTACTGACATCAGTAATGCATTATTAAAATTAAAAGGTTTTGTTTTAGTTCTTCAACCTATTTTTTCCTATTTTTTTTTAAAGACAGGATGTCTACATTTAGAATTGAACTACATTTATGACTGTGTGATAAAAGTTACTGCTAAAGCATAATACACATTCTTATTAAACCTAAAATGTTGAAGCTTTGAATAATTTTTTTTTTTTTTTTTTTTGATGACTATTAAACCTCTAAACAAGTTTTGGAATCCAGGCTGCTTCTGTGTGCTCTGATGATATAATAATTGTGATCTGTATATTTCTTCAAGCATTTTCTATTGCCCAAAGTATAAAATGGAAATCCACAGAACCCCGTAGAATCTCATTAAGCTTTTGAGTTACTTGGTCATTTCTCCTCTAGGATATCTTTGACCAGCTGGCCAGGTCATTGGCACCTAGTATCCATGGGCATGACTATGTCAAGAAGGCAATCCTCTGCTTGCTCTTGGGAGGGGTGGAACGAGACCTAGAAAATGGCAGCCACATTCGTGGGGACATCAATATTCTTCTAATAGGTAGGGGGTCTTGTTCTTATATGGTGGAGTGTGGTTCTGGGAATATAAATAGTATGATTATATATTCTGTACCTGGCAATATTTTAGGGCAAGAGGCTAAAATAAATATATTTTTAAAATCATTTCTGGAATTCTTGATTTATAATATCTAAAATATATTCTTGCATGAATGGTAAAAGGAGGAATGAAGGAAATTATATTAGCAACCAATTACTATATGTCTCTGTTGTGCCAAGAGCTGTTCTAGAAAAGTAGAACTTACTAGGGGAAGTCGGGAGTTTCCTAGAGAGTCATCTCTGCCCCACCCTACAGGAGACCCATCGGTTGCCAAGTCTCAGCTTCTGCGGTACGTGCTTTGCACTGCACCCCGGGCTATCCCCACGACTGGCCGGGGCTCCTCTGGAGTGGGTCTGACAGCTGCTGTCACCACAGACCAGGAAACAGGTAAAGGTGTAAGAGTCTTTGTTAAAGGCCCAACAGTGAGACTGAATATAGATTCTTTGAGTTTGATCTATACCTGGCTTATGTTCTGAAAATATAATTAAGAGGTTAGTTGGGGCCAGATTGTAGAGGACTGAGCATTTGACAATGGTGGGTGAATTATTTAAGTCTTTGGGTGGCTTTCTATTTATAAGAATGGTTTTTCAGGTGATTTGATGAGTTTCAAAGGACAGCTCAGCACATCAGAAGGGAAATTAAAATGAAGATTATACTATTTTACGAACTAGAGGAAGGGTTTTGAAGATCAGTGAAAAGGGAACAAGTCTGTTGGAATATTGCGTGAGGATGAGAGTGAAGAGAGAATGTATGTATACGTATAAAGGAAGTTTAGAACACAATGGCTGCATAGAGGTCAAAGCAGGGCAGAGAGGTATTGTTTAGATACGAGCTGAAAAGGTGACCCACCAGGGTTTCCTCTTAAGTTTCTTGGAGCTGAAACCTCTTTATTGCATTGTTATGTGCTACAGTTAGAAGCTCTAAGGAAGGTGATTGAAATCCCTCCCTTCTGTTCCCTATAACCTGGACTGGAGTGTGCATTTTTGCCTCCTCACCTCCCAGGGGAGCGCCGTCTGGAAGCAGGGGCCATGGTCCTGGCTGACCGAGGTGTGGTTTGCATTGATGAATTTGACAAGATGTCTGACATGGACCGTACAGCCATCCACGAAGTAATGGAGCAGGGTCGCGTGACCATCGCCAAGGCTGGCATCCATGCTCGGCTGAATGCCCGCTGCAGTGTTTTGGCAGCTGCCAACCCCGTCTACGGCAGGGTAAATGAAATTGGGTCTTTAACTATTGTTGTCACTTTTATTTGACTTTGCAGAATAAACGGGCTGAGAAGTTTATACCAAGGGACCAAGGGGAATAACAGGCCAAAGACTAAAATAAGGTCATCATCTTATTGTTGTCTGTGATGAAGAGTAGAGGGTCCTCTCCCCCTCTTACTGAACAGAATCCTCTGAAAAATTGTTAATTTACAAATAACTTTTTTACAATACAAAAGAGAAAATAAAATAACCTGTAGTCTCACAACCCAGGTCACCTATATCGTCATTAAGTGTACCAACTCCTTTCATCCTCAGTAACTACCTCACAATATGAAGTATGTGGTTATCCTCATTTTGCAGGTGAGAAAATGAAGACACAAAGGTTATAAAACTTGGTAAAGAGCCACAAACGAGAAAATGGCAGTTAGGATTTGAACCCAGAGCTCTTACGGTTCTCTGAAAGTTTATAATTTCACTACAGTGTATGGGAACATTTGTTTTGGTGGGTTTTTTTTTTTTTTTTTGTTAATATGGATGCATAGTTGCCAGTCCAGACTTTTTGAATCCAGATCTCTGAGCTGGTAAATTTGGTAGCTACGGTTTAGAAAGATTCCATAGGTTGGAATTCCATAGGTTTCACTGTGTAGCCTAGGTTGAAAAACCACAGGTTTTTAAATTATTGATAATGTATGAGGTCAGACAGTTAAGTTCATGAACCCATCCTAGAAAAAGTACTGTATACCTCATTGCTAAATAGCACTATGGTTTCCAGATGGCCAAGGGGAGTACTTCAGAGGTGACAATAGTGCTATTCAGTAATGAGGTATGTAGCACTTTTTCTAGGATGAGTTCAAGAACTTAATTGTCAAGACCTTGTATATCGTTCTGAAGAATGACTGGAAAATTGAAGAAAATGGCAGGACCTGAAATGTGAACATGGTCAAAATCATTGTAACCTGTTACTGTCAAGCTCTTTGTGAAGTGTATATAGTGGGTGGGCATTACCCCAGTAGGCCCAGCACTGGAAGATAAGCATATTAGGGTACCTGAAAACCAAGGAAAAAACTTTGATTCTTAAGACATTATGATTTATAGATCACTGGCCATTTTGGTTGAGATTTTACTCATTACATTCTGTGTAAGGGTGTCCAAAGTTCATAGTGCTGGCCTGACTAGCTTGCCCTGTCTTCATGACAGGTACAGGAGAGGGAGTCATCTTTCAGAGTTGATCCTGCCTTGGGAAGGAGAAGAGCTAATTTTGAAATCCACACTCACCCAGTTAGAGGTTCCTGTGCTAGAAGGTGGGGCTTCTGATGAGCTCAGGTCACCTGAGCTTCTGTTAGAGCAGGGTGCAGGTAGAAGAGATAATTTATGCATTTTTTTTCTTTTTTTTTTTTACGTACTTTCATGTTGTGATGATTTATGTATTTTATAGCTTTAAACATAGTTTTTCACTGCTGCTCATCTATTTTGTTTTTTAAGGTCTAGCCTTCCGTTCCCACTTCCAAAATCAATACTGCCTCGTTATCCTTTCTTTCAATTCATGGTCACATCCACTTCCTTTTTTCTTGTGTTCCCCAGTATGATCAGTACAAGACCCCGATGGAGAACATTGGGCTGCAGGACTCGCTTCTGTCCCGATTTGACTTGCTTTTCATCATGCTGGATCAGATGGATCCTGAGCAGGATCGGGAGATCTCAGACCATGTCCTTAGGATGCACCGCTACAGAGCCCCCGGGGAGCAGGATGGTGATGGTGAGGCCATGAGAAGAGTGAGAGTGACTCATGGAAGGGCTCCCTAGTCAGATGCTGTTGTCTGAGGCACAGCCCAGGCAGAGGCGGGTGGTTTAGGTCGGGGTTGATGTTGCCTAGCCACCTTCTCTGCTTGCCCACTGGAGCTTATCCTAAGGTATGTCTTTTGTCCATTTCTGGGTGTGGGGATACCTTTAAGCATTTTCTATGGGTCAGGCAGTTCCCCCTCTTTATTTGTGGTTCCATGTATTGGTTTCCTTTTGGGTCCTTTCTTTGTGAGTATTGTTCGCGTCCTTTTTTGTGCTATAGAAGATGCAGTTTCTCCTGGGTTAAACTCTTTCTTACTCTCCTTTCTCCACCTCGGGCTTACTAGCTATGCCCTTGGGTAGTGCTGTGGATATTCTGGCCACAGATGATCCCAACTTTAACCAGGAGGACCAGCAGGACACCCAGATTTATGAGAAACATGACAACCTTCTGCACGGGACCAAAAAGAAAAAGTGAGCATTCCTCTTACCTCTCCCTTGAGGGAACCTGAGATTTGTGTCATATTAGAGCACATGTGCATCTGAGCTTATTTCAGGCCGTATGTACCCAGGCCAAGGTTTTACCTAGAGTCATAGCTACGTGGACAGTTTGCTTCTTTTCTGTATCCACAGATTCAGCCTTTTTCTGGGCCAGATGTCCTGTAAGTGTTTCTGAATGATTCAGACCAGGTTCGGGTCTGTTCTTAAAACAGAAGGTTTTGAGGGTGGCACCTGTGGCTCAAAAGAGTGGGGCACTGGCCCCTTACACCAGAGGTGGTGGGTTCAAACCTGGCCCTGGCCAAAAACTGCAAAAAAAAAAAAAAAAAGCAATAGGTTTTGATTTGAAAATGTGCCCAGTTGGGGGGGATGTGTGACATCTTCCTTATACATGAATGATTGCCCGTGTCATGTAGCTGTTCGTGGTGAAGGGTCAGTAGATAGCAAGCATTGGAGACTTTGCAAGTAGATTTGGGTGAAGGAGACTTGTGATTGGGTGTTCAAAGCTTGAAATGTAGAACTGTAGACCTCTTTTTTTGGCCATGATGCAGTACAAAGTAGAACATAATCTTCAAAGCTGTTGGCTTAAGAATGTACAAATTAGAGTCAGAAAACTAAATTTGTGTCCATTTTAGTTTCCCTGAGCCATAGCTTTCCCACCTATATGATAGGCCTAATAATACTTAAACTTGCTACTTACTCACAAGTAGTACCCAAAACAACTAAATAAAAAATATGTGCAAGGCCCTCGTGCATGTTCCATATAAATGGGAATTGTGATAATGGGTTCTAAGGCCTGTCTCTGCTATGCCCTTGAGCTTAAGCATTTTCTCAGGAGAAGCAAAGCCACTAACTCAGGCAGGTATAAGATATGGCAGAGAAGTGGAATTCACTGTGTGTGGCTCCAGGGAGAAGATGGTGAGTGCAGTATTCATGAAGAAGTACATCCATGTGGCCAAAATTATCAAGCCTGCCCTGACACAGGAATCAGCTGCCTACATTGCTGAAGAGTATTCGCGCCTGCGCAGCCAGGACAGCATGAGCTCGGACACTGCCAGGGTGAGTGCTCAGGGGCAGCCCTGGCTGGGGTTCCTTAGGGGTATGGTTGGGACCGGAGTACCCACTATCTAGGAACTTCAGAAGCATTTTAACTTAGTGATTCTTTTCTGGTCTGGTTAAACAATTTTAATCATTTCTTTTTACAAAGGAAAATGAAATAAGGGCCCCAGAGATAACATATATCTCATTAGTTCAAATGACATTGGCCTTTAGACGCTATGATTCATTCAGCAAACATATGAGTGACTTTTGGGAACTGACCTAGTCTGTATTCTTACATGCAGTGTAAAATTAAAAAGAGCTCTCCTTAAAGAGCTCAGATGAGGAGAGGGAAGCAGAAAGACAGATAGAAAGATCACATATATGTATTTATAAATATCTACCCCAGTGTGGGACTTAAAAAGGAAAAGAATGTGGAGGGCTATTTGAGTGTAGATGAAGAAGCTATTTATTTCTCCTTTAGACTTCCCTGAAGGGGTATGAATATCAGGGGAAGATTCCCAGAGAGTATGGTATTTGGGCTGGACTTTGACAAATGATTAGCAGTTGGGCAGCCATGATGGTTATCCAGAGCAATTTCTAGTTACCTGGCATAGCTGTCCTTGAATTTATCTTAAGTCTTATTTTTTTTTTTATTTTTTTGAGACAGAGTCTCAGTATGTTGTCCTCAATAGAGTGCCGTGGTGTCACAGCTCACAGCCTCCTCAAACTCTTAGGCTTAAGCGATTCTCTTGCCCCAGCCTCCTAAGTAGCTGGGACTACAGGCACCCACCACAATGCCCGGCTATTTTTTGGTTGCAGTTGTCGTTGTTTTTAGCAAGCCTGGGTCAGGCTTGAACCCTTCAGCCTCCATAAATGTCACTGGTGCCCTACTCGATGAGCTATGGGCACTGAGTCTATCTTAAGTTTTTTAGGGGCAGTGTCATATAGAATTGCACAGAAAGACCCAAGTTCAAAACCCTCATTGTGTGACATGGACGTAGACTCTTGGATTTAGACATGATCCCAGGTCATCTACTTCAGCCTCACGCCCCTTCTATCTTCTGGAATCCCTTCTAGGATTTCTTAACACTGTTGATGATAGTATGCTCAGAACATTACTGTGTTGAAATTTCAGATTGGTCTATTTATTGAGCTTAAATTGGCTTCCCCACAACTTCTACCCAGGGATTTTAATCTTGTTTTGTGGAGATGGTTTATCAATTGTCTCCTTCATTGTAAACGGCTCTCTTTCTTTCTAACTGTTCCTCCCTATATGTGAACTGGTTCCATTGTGTCAGAGGCTCTCTCACTGAACCTAGGACTGAGCATAAAACACCATTTTAGTTGTGGTCTTAAGGTATATGGGTTTGTAAATCCCTTGATTAGGACTCTAGTTCTCCTAGTGCAGGCTGGGATTTCACCAGCTTTTTAGGTGATTCAAGATTAGAGCTTATAATGGAGTGTACAACTTCCAGCTCTGATAGTTTTCTAAATCATTACAAGATTTGATGAATGAATTTAAACATGAATATATTTGTTTTTGAATGTCAGTGTGGCTATAAATGGTAATTTGGAAAGTTAAATCTAGAAGTGGCCAGGACACGTCACTGAAGAATCCTGTGATGGGAGACCCTGCAGCTTTTGGACCTTGCACACTTTTACCTCCCACGTCAGTTTCCTGATCCATAAATGAGAAGGTCGGGTAATATCAGGGCAAATCATAATCTCCTGGAACTGGAAGGTTTCATTCCAGTTGATTAGGCCAAGGATGCCATTCAGTCATTAGTATTTGTAAAAGGTAACAGCATCTCCTCACGCCCGTCCCCTACTGGGAGAGCTGTTAGAATGTCAGAGTTCGTCTCCTCTGGACTTATGTGATTTTACCCAGCTTTAAAAAATTTGTCCTCAGATTACCTTTTCACAACCCGTCCTTAGTGTGAAATTGGACAAATGACTTGAAGTTCTTTGAATTTCCCTCATCTATAAACCTTCTTCAAGTTATTAATAGGGTTAAATAACAGGTTAAATGTATATGGAAGCAAACTTCCTGGTGTGTTGTAGGCCTGCAATAAGTGATTATTTTTCTCCCTTCACTTTTGTGCTCTTTGTAGTCAGTCTTTTATCTTTCCAGCCGTGAGCTCACTTGCTCCTCCCTCCCTCAGCACTCTCATGTATTAATTTCCTTGGTCATTTTTGTTATCTTTCTGAATTTTATTTGGCATCTATAGAGAATACAGAGCTCTGAAATCTTTATTTGGGCTTCCTGGAGCTTTTCCTTTTTTCTGTCTAGTAGAAATTATGGGCATGCCTAAAAGATTCTGGATAGGTAATCTTCTCGTGTTTTCTTCCCCAGACATCTCCAGTTACGGCCCGGACACTGGAAACTCTGATCCGACTGGCGACGGCCCACGCGAAGGCTCGCATGAGCAAGACCGTAGACCTGCAGGATGCAGAGGAAGCTGTGGAATTGGTCCAATATGCTTACTTCAAGAAGGTGAGGATTCAGATGCCTCCACCAGAGTTGCTCTTTGAAATAAACCCTGGGTGTATGGGCTCAGAGCCCTCCATGGCTGAGACCTGTATTTGAATTGTCAATAGAAAGCAGCATTCATCTGCTAGTGTTCAGTCCAGCCTGCTCCTTCCTCTGGAACACACAGTTGTCCAGTTGTCCCAACCCTGGCTATACCCGAGAAGCAGATGCTTAGCTTTAAAATATTGAAGCCAGGGCTCCCAGAGATCCTGGTTTAATTGATGTGCCGTACTTTTAGTCAGGTGCTTCTCTGTCTATCCCTCCTTTGCATCTTAAAAAGTCAGTGTTTCCAAAGGAGTTACCTGGATAATCTTTCTCTTCCCTCTACTTTTACCCTTGGCAGGCTCTTCAGGTGTCCCCTTGGCACCTCAGAAGCTCATGTTCAAAGCTGAACTCTCAAACTTACCTCTCATACTATTTCCCTATTTCTGGTTGTGGCAGTGCATCTCTGTCATTTTAGCTACCGTGCCTTGAAGCTTACACTCCTTTTTCTGGTTGCTTACCTCTTCCCCAGTCTGGAGCCCTTTGGGATTTAGTTGTGGTTTTGGTAGCTTTTTCTTGGCTTTTTCTTTCTGAGGGTTGGAGGCTGTGCTAAGTTGTTTTCCATTTAACCATTATGGGCTGAACACTTCCTTTCATCTACTTCTCTACTGAGTAAATATTATTGAGTACTTACTATTTCAAGGGCATTGAACACAGCTCCCGGGATTTTTAAAAGATGAGTAACAGCCTCTCTCTCTGCTGTTGGTCCTGGGACCCGGGGATGAGAGAGACTACTTAGTTATTGGAAATGTGGAAGTTATTCCTGCTGATGGTGGAGAATAGACTCTTAGTTCGTTATGCAGTCCCCTGGCATCAGTGACCTCCAGTTCCCTCACCCCTGCCCACTTGCCTTGGTCCTAGGTTCTGGAGAAGGAGAAAAAACGTAAGAAGCAAAATGAGGATGAATCAGAGACAGAAGATGAAGAGGGGAAGAGCCAGGAGGCCCATGAGCAGAAGAGGAAGAGGTAAGGGGATCAAAGTGAAATGAGATGAAGACTCCTGTATGGAGAGAGGGGTGGAGGCTGGATTCAGCGCTGGAGAGAGGGGTAGAGGCTGGATTCAGCGCTACTTACTGACAGCAGGTTCCTTAGGGAAGGGATACTGAGACCTGCATTTAGAATAATGCTTTTCCCCTCTTTCCTGATAGAGAAATGCTAAATAGCAAGAGTAGTAACCCATTTACTCAGCGTTTTGGATATGTATTTCAGAACTCTTGAGATGATTTTTCCCTGCTCGCCTGTGGTTGAATGTGTAAGGGTGGAACACAGGCAAAAAGAGCATTAGGAAGCGTAGCCTATTTGTGTTCTAGTCCGGAGACTTGATCTCTTTCTGCAAAAGTAGCAGTTTGTACAGGCATAAGTCTGGTGTTTTACTTCATTTATCGATGCTTCTATTTCCTTTTTTTTGTGGTCAGAGGTACAGGATGGGGTTTCCCAAAGCCTTTCTCTCTGTTAACCGCTGTGGATATTTTAGGAGGAAGACTCGCCAGTCAGATGCCAAAGACGGGGATTCATATGACCCCTATGACTTCAGTGACACAGAGGAGGAAATGCCTCAAGGTGAGTGAGGGCCCTCCCGCCCCCCCATCAAAGAGTTCGTTTCTTTGATTCCTGAGTTTTGCTCCTGAATATTTGCTCTATTTGCTGTATTTTCTGGTGGGCTCCTGTTTGGCTTCCTGGCTAGGGCCCTATGTCCAAAAGGTTAGTCTCTAGAGAATCGTAGGGGAACCCACAATAAAACTGGGAAAAAGCATGACTCAGTTGTTTATTTCGTCCTTGGTGAACTGTACTCTTTTCTTATCCACCTACTATAAGCATTCCAGATAATAACACACAAAAGGTGCCATAAAACTGTATTAAATTTGTAATAAATACTCAAGTCATGTTTGACTTCTGTAATCACAAGAGGTGTTCAACGTGACTTTTACTCATCTTTTGTTACAGGTATATATTGAGTATTACAATTTTAATAACAGTTTTTTTCTTTTCTTAAAATTTGTATACATTTTTTTTTTGTTCTCTTTATTGAGGCCTTCTGCTTCGCTCAATTCCTTTATCATCCTGTTCGGATTTTCTTTGGTGCTGCTTATTTTGCTTGGTCCTGTAAGAACCCTAGGAAATAGTGTTCTACAGGCTCAGTGAGGGAAGCAGAGTGGCGAAGGTGATTTCTTTGGTGTTTATGTAAATGGCTTCACCTTGCTGACTTCTTTCTCCATTTCTGTAATGATCATTCACCTGAAGTGTATACTCCAAAGACGGTGGACTTGCAGGAGACCAAGGAATCCCCGAAGGTGGAGTTGAGCGAATCCAGGTGAGTAGGGAAGTTGCTCCTGCCCTTTTGGGAATTCCGGATGTTGGCTTAGGCAAGGATTTGATCCCTTGGAGAGAGAGTGAAACAAATTAGGTGTTACCAGCAGAATTCCAAACAGTTTAAAAACATTTTATATCTGATTATAATTTCAAACTTAATGAAAAGTTATTACAAAAACATGAAGAACTTCTGTATCTTGTTTACCCAGAATCTTTAGTCATTTACATTTTATCATTTGCTTCATTAATAATTCTCTCTCTGGGAATTTGAATTATGTTCTTGTGGGGTCAGAAAGAAGAACAGCAAGGACAACATTTATGTCTTACTTTTTAACCTTGTATTCTTTTTAGGAAAGATAGGTCTTTTCTCACAAAATTTTGAACGTTTTTGAAATGAAAAATTTTTACCACTAGGGTTTCAGAAAACATTTATCTGTAATTTTGTTTATCAGACACTAATGAAATTCCATAGATAAGGTTTACTTTTTCCTTTTAATACCTAAAACACATAATAGTATGTTGACTGAAGAAAATAAGTATTGCTACTCTTAGGGGTAGCCACTTTGCTTTTCTACGACGTACGGGAAAGCCAGTTTCCCCCACACAGAGGCCTTTAGTTTTAAAGTGCTGTTATTTCTCCTGGTGCAGAAAGGCCTGTAACACAGCAGTTGAGCTTGAAAGGGGTAACTTGGGTGGAGAGCAGCCAGCAGAGGGAGGGGTCTATGTGTGGGAATATTGAGGGACACCTCTACTGTATTACTACATTTGTGTTTTCCCAGTTATGGATCTTGGCTGAGAGCATTTAGGCTTGTTTACTCTCCTTCACCCCTTCTTCTGTCTTGGGCAGATTGAAGGCATTCAAGGCGGCCCTCTTGGATGTGTTCCGGCAAGCTCACGCACAGTCAGTGGGCATGAACCGCCTCACAGAATCTATCAACAAGGACAATGAAGAGCCCTTCTCTTCAGTGGAGATCCAGGCTGCTCTGAGCAAGATGCAGGATGACAACCAGGTCATGGTGTCCGAAGGCATCATCTTCCTCATCTGAGGAGCCTCGTGTCTGAACTGGGAGTCTCCCATGTCTCCCATTCCCCTTCCACCCACTCTTTGCCTAAGTCCTTGAGTGTTAAACAGTGTTAAGTTGAACTGAAGTTGAGGGACACCGAGGAGGAAGCGAGTGGCACTCGGTGGAAGCTCCGGGAGTGAGTGATGAAAGCTGCTGTGGGGTAAGCAAAGAAGTGAGTGGGAAAGGACCAGACTATTGCAGTGGCACTGGAAGCACTCCCCACGTCCTACCCTGAACAACCCAGCTGTTACTGTCTGTAAATAACAGGTGACTCCAGAGTACTTTTCTCGGCACAGGTGGTTTCTGTTCATCTCTGCTTTTTGGCTGTTTTCTTTCTCCAGGGCACTTTGGTCTAGATGAGGCTTTGGGTTGTTCTGTGCTTGGGGAGAGAAGCGGAGGCAAGTCATGTGGGTCAAGAAAGATTTAAGTGCAGTTAAGACTGCATGTCAGATGTGGTTTTGACCTGAATATTCAGGACATGGAATAAAGTTGAGTATTTTGCACACCTGGCCTTAATCCTGTGTGCTTTTTGTTTCCTGTGAGCCTCCTGCGCCTGCATTTGCACCAGGCCACCACAGGGTGGCAGCAGCCTACCGTGCTCGCTCTGGGAGGGGCCTGTCCTTGGAATTTAACTTCTTACTCTGCATTTCAGGCCCAGTGGTAGGTGCAAATCAAATCCTGACGATCTGGGGTATCTAAATGGCTACTGGAGGCCAGTGAGTACAGGGGAAGAATTAACCCCCTGCCTGGTTTTTCTGAACCTGAAATTTAAGCCCCTTCATAGAGAAATAACAACCTGTTTTGTCAGGCATCTCAGAATCTTGTGAGTTCTTGCCTGTACAGGGATCCTATTACAGAATATTTTTGAAGTTACCTGGGTGTCCACTCTTTGCGGTTCACTTAGAAGCTTCTGAAGGGGCTTGGGCGTTATTTCTCTCGTTATATGGTTTAAGTAGCTTTGGAAGACGTTTTGAAGTTTCTAAAATAAAAAGAAAAAAAAAAGTGTGTGACATTCTGGTGGGCCTGGATTGGAAGCAGTTAGCTGGTGACAGATGTGGTTCTGAGGAGAAGTCATGCCAGTTCTCAGATGGAAAATTGTTGAGGCACTTCCTTCTCCCTTTTTGCTGAGGGAAAAGCCATGATGCAGGGTTTTTTTTGGTTTCTCATGGCAAAGGGATTTTTCTTCTTAAGGGAGGGCAAAATTGTTGGGGAGTTCCATTTCAACTTTATGATTTTTTTTGCACAGATGTGGGATCCAAGTCCTGTTGGAAGTGATCTAAAGAGCACAGTTTCAAAGTGGGGTTCGATGGGACTGGAAGAAGAAATTTGACATTGAGTGTTGGCATAAGTCAGAATCTGTGCCAGATGTGGCGGTGTTTGGAAACGTAAGACTAAAGTATAATTATGTGTCAAGTGAGGGCACACGTGGTAAGAGCTGTAGGAATTGAGGGGGTACCATGAGAGTGTTAAGAGAGTAGGAGCTACTGATGGGACTGCTGTGAAGAAAAGCTAGGGAGTTTTATGGGTCTTCTCAAGACTGGTTCCAGAAAGTCTGAACATTTTGTCAGCAGGACCCGTATGTTACTGTGTCCTTCACCCCTGAGGTAAGGGCACAGAGAGGGAGAGGAGGTGCATGGACCGTTTTGGTGAGAGCTATGATGTCAGGTTAACTTGGCCAACCATTTCTGCTCTCTTCAAGCTAACCAGAGAAGGTGGAAGACAGTGTGTGCAGCAGCCACAAAAGATGTAAATTATTATAAATACGGTGAGTTTGAGAAACTCAATGAATCTTTATGTTGAGCTTTAAGAGGTGAGCATATAGTTTCTCAACAGGAACAGAAGAGAGTCAGTAAACTTCCAAAGGGTAGGCTCTCGCTCACTGTTGGGTGGTCCCCTGACTGATGGTGGCCGCTCTGTTGGGCAGGGGCTGACACATCTATAGGCCAGTTGCGCCTGAGGGTGTCGCTGTTGCCAAACTGCAGCAATTGTTGTGGTGACCCAGATTCAACATTAAAAAAATACTAAATTATCCACTTGCTTCATTCCTAAAGAGATGTCTATTTATATTTAGTTTCCATATCTGACATACTGCAGTTAAAATAATCTGGGGGCTAAGAGAAGTAAGGTTTTTGTATCTTGGAAAAGTTTTGGCACCTACTCCTTGTGACTCCTGGATAAACAAAGTAGAACATGGAAAGAAAGTTTTCAGAAAGAGACAATTTGGCAAGTGTTACTGGGATTGCATCCTCTGCCAATTTACCAGTTGTACCAATTCAGGTACATTTTGAGCTGTTCCTTATGTCAGCTGTAAAGTGGGAATAATCACTGCCTTGTGAGATGTAACTGGGACAGCAGGTGGCAAATTCCTGCCTGGCATATAACTGCTTCATGGTAGTGGTAATATTTACTATAGGTTCCAGGACCCATTAAAACAAAAGTGATTCATTTTGATAAATGCTTACAAACACAGCCCTTTCATTAGAACCATTTAAAAGGATTTTTAATTGTTGCATTCCTGAACTTTCTTTCCTCCCCTGCTTTTCTACTCCTAGGTTGTTTCCTTACTCCCCCCAGTGTGACTCTGACTCAATCACTTCTCACAGGGGTCCTTACCATTAGCTTGTGGCAATGGGTTCTGCAGCTTTCTCCCAAGGACAGTGTTACCTCACAGCAGTCCAAGGTAGAGGGTTGGGAAAACAGGAGGAATCAGAGGAGAAAGTCTCCCATAAACCAAAGATCTGGCTAGCTATTTATTTCTCCTGAGGTAATTTCAGACTACTCCAGCTAACCTCGCCATTATAGACATTTTGTGAGGTGAGGTCGACCCGGAGGGTTTGGTCAGTGGAGGAAGGCGGATGTGAGAGTCAGCTGTATGCTGGCTGCCTTGATACTCAGCCCTAACAATAGTCCTCTCCCTCTCCAAAAGCCTGGTAACCTGCTTTACAGGTAGGGAAGTGGGTAGCACAGGAAATCCCACCACAGCCAGAATGTTGGCAGACGGAGCTGTGCCCTACACTGGGAAGCAACTGGGTTCCTTTTCTGACACTGTAGCTGAGTTAACATGCCAAGCCGGGCCAGTCAACTTCCTGAGAGAAAAGTGCATGGTTTCTTTATCTGGAAAAGGAGTTGGTTGAACTAGGTGATCTCTGAAATCCCTCTGATAGTGCACTTGACATTCTTTACACCCAGTGTCCGTTCTACCTAGAAGACACCTCAGCCCAGGTGCCAATTCCTGAAACCTGGGTTTGGCTGCTTGGGGATGCAGGTCCAGGATGGGTCTCTAACCTCTTAAGGGAAGTGTTTTCTGTGCTTCCATTTTATAGGTAGTACCCTAGGGTATCTCCCATTACCTCAAGGGATTTAACTTGTAGAAAGATTTTAGAACAAAATTGTAATTCCATTTCAATTTGCTAAAATATAAACCTAGTTTATTTTCTTTTTCAGATTTTTTTTTTTTTTTTTTTTTTTTTTTTTGACAGAGCCTAAAGCTATCACCCTGGGTAGAGTACTGTGACCTCACAGCTCACCGCACCCACCAATTCCTGGGCTCAAGC
>CAUYRH010001191.1:0-52674 GCA_963574655.1 Perodicticus potto
CAAATGTCTTCATACAATAACTAAGAAAATGACGTGATGGCTATGTCAAACAGTTTGATGAAAATGTTTCAGATTGTATATGAAACCAGCACATTGTACCCTTTGATTGCACTAATGTACTCAGCTATGATTCAACAATAAAAAAAAAAGTGCCAAAGATAAACACATTATATTCTATCCATGAAAGAGAAAAGAAAAAGAAACTGCACATACCAGAATTTCCCCTGTCTAACCAAAAAGAGGCTTAATAGTAAGTACTTCCAGGTAGTTTGAGGATTAGATCACATAACAGTGACGGGAGGTGTTAGGAAACGGTGATGATCATGTTAGAATAGTTTCTGAAATAAGGCTGGGAACAAATTCTTGGGAAAAGTGAACATAATGTCAGAAATGAGCAGGCAGAAGGCTCTGCACACACCCGGGCTGGGAGGGAGGAGATGAAATGTGCCCACAGCTATTGCTTCAAGAACAGATGTGGCAGATACCAGTAATGAGACAAAGGCCAAATGGATTTGCTTCCTCAAAAAGGGAGAGAAAGTGTGTTCCTGGTAATTACCAGGGCATCCCGCTGCAAGCCGCTCTGGGAGTCTTTCTCACTTTGGCTGTGGAATAATCTCTTGGGTTCTTGAGATTATGTGATTAACTTTTTTACTGTTTTTCTTTAAACTTTCATGAGTAAATTTTCTTATGTTAACCCACAGATAATCCTAATTTATTTCAAAATCTTGTCCATTTCTGTTTTTAGCTGATGAAACAAGGAGATGCCGTTTCACGACATTCAGTTTCTCCTCATCCAAGTCTGTCCCTGCAGCATTCAAAATGCCTGATGTCACGTTTTAATTTAGTACGATTATTACCTCTCCTCGGTAGCACTTTAAACTTACTGAAATGTTTTCACTTGCATTGCCAAACTTGATTTCAAAAAAATGTGTGTGGGTGATATGGGCTATTTCAGCTTCTTCATTCCTGTCTGAACTCCGCTGAAGAAGGAGCTCCTGTAGGAGAGACAGGATTTCCACTGACAACACACCGAAAATACTGTGGCGGATGCTGGGAACTCCCTGTGCATGAGATTGTGATTTGAGCCCATGTAAATTAGATTTTAAAGATCAAGTTGGCCCTGGCAAGTGGGCCTGAAGAAATCCAAGCAACTGACCTCTCAGGTAATGGAACAGGACCTAGGTAAAAGCAATAAATGTTTGTTTTCAAGGCCATCTTTGGAAGTATTTCTCAGTAAGATGATGATCTTGGTGATTTACATGCTCATGCAGCCTTCCCTGGGTAGGTTTCTGGAGTATTCCTTTAATGACGGCATTTACATCAAAAGCTGCATTTGTTGCGTCAACCAATTTTTCCTTCTCCATGTGGAAGTTTACAGTGATGCTATACTTTTTATCTGAGGAGAAGAGATGGTCTGTGTATGTCCATTGAGAGTTGTTTATTGTTTACTGCAAACTGGTTTCCATTTTGTATCGAGAGTAAAATCTATCTGTGATACTATGGGTCTGTTTATTGGCTTTAGCGTTTGAAAAATATAGATGTTACTCATCATGTAGCTGCTTATCATTTGAAAATGAAATCTAAGCCAGCACTTATGATTTCAATATTCCTTTCCTGTGTTTAGTTTCTTTAGCATAAAGATGATGCTCTTATGTAACCTGTGTTTTTATCACCTGTGAATTTATAAATGTATGTAAGCATGTACTGTGCAATATGTGTGTATTTTCAGATTGATCCAAAATGGATAGAAAGGTTTAGAGAAATACTGTAAATGCATTAATTTTTTTAAAGAAATGAATTTATAAAGACTTTGGAGAAAAAGGGAAATACAGTTTGGGGTTAACCATCTGCAAGATAACAAAATATATTCCTCTTTCTGTCTTTCTGTTGTAGAGCATACAGATTTTCATGCCAAGGGGAATTGATTAAATTCTAAAAGGCATTTTTCTCTTTATACTTTAAACAGGAATAATAATATTAAGATCCAATTGCAGATAAGGCCTATAAAGTGAAATGGAACATTAAGATATGTGGACTTAGAGAGGGAGAGGGGAACAAAATATTTTCCTAAACTAAATTAGCTGATAACAAATAGTATTTTAAATTCTAGTCCTACCACTACTGCTACTATGGCTAGAAATCATTTTCTCGGTGTCAGGCGTGAAACTCCGTCGTTCCATACGTTATCACACATAATCATAACAATACTCCCATTAGATTTATAGTGTATATGGGGAAAATGACACAAGTTACAAAAGGTCAAACTGCTAGCACCATACGCAGGCTCATTTACTTTCACTGCTACCTCTGCAATTCTAAAATTATTTCCACAATTCCAGGATAGGCCTATCAGTGGTAAACAGGCCAGTGTCATCCTGGAGGGGAGAGACTACATCGTTCTCTTGGCATTTCTTCTAGAGCTTTGTATCATCAGATCCTTAAGAAATCTTTATTGATTTAACTTGTTCTTAGCAGTTTTTGAAAGCCACTCACTTAAAAAAAATGGCGTACAAAATCCTGTATTTCATGTGTGCTCAGCTCCATTCAAATCCAACCAAAATTTAAGTATCAGCTGCATACCAGGTATGATGCTGACCAAGGAAGGGCTCCCAAAGACGCCCAGGGCATGGCATCTCCGGCCACGGAGATTACATTCAGACTGAGTGCGCAGTGGGTCTGGATGGAGGTTACTTTCACGCTGAGTACGCGGTGGGTCTGGATGGAGATTACATTCACGCTGAGTGCACAGTGGTTCTGGATGTGTCTCAGAGATTACATTCACGCTGATTGTGCGGTGGCTCTGGATGGAGAATACATTCACGCTGAGTACGCGGTGGGTCTGGATAGAAATTACATTCACACTGAGTGCACGGTGCTTCTGGATGGAGATTACGTTCATACTGAGTGCACGGTGCTTCTGGATGGAGGTTACTTTCATGCTTAGTGCGTGGTGGCTCTGGATGCGTCTTCTACTGGAAGTTGTGCTGTTCACTGATTAGCACCACCTGGGAAATTCACGCCTCACTGCAGAGCTCCTGGAACTGCAGTTTCACACGGCCTCCAGGTGTTTCAAATGCACACTAAGAGCACTAAGAGTTTGAGAAACACTCTTCTAGCGCTCTCTTTATACACAAAGTAGGTTCATGTAATTAAGAAATTAACTCGTCTTCACAGCTCTTTGGCTGTAAAGCCAAGGGGCTATGGAACCCCAAGGAGAATCGGAGCAGCGGTTTCACACACGTGGTGGCCATAGCAGTCTAAAGAGCCAGTGATGAAGAGAAGCATCAGGAAGCAGAAAAGAAAGAAACAGAATCTGTGGTATTTAGAAGCGTGGGGTAAGCAATCTGAGCATTCTGACTGCAGAAAGGGAGAGCGAGAACCAAGAGACTGAGGACAGGACAGATCTGCAGACTGGGGACACAGATGGGAAGGGAGAGCTGGGTGGGTTAGAAGTAAACACCAGTCCTGCTGCATCTAAACAATACTTGAAGAAATAAGGTTGCTGTGAATGTTGAGTGTGATAGACATGTTCTGCAATTACTTTCCCTGCTAATGATTCTGAAAAGGGTGATCTCTGTGCCAGGTTCCTCTACACTCACACCCCCAGCCACGGAAGGCTTGCTCTGAGTTGGGTACCTGCCCCAGAAATAGCTATTCTTCTTGCCCCAACTTATAACTTTTTGTTTTTGAGACAGCATCTCAGGATGTCACCCTGTGTGGAGCGCCGTGGCATCACAGCTCACAGCAACCTCAAACTCTTGGGCTTAAGCGATTCTCTTGCCTCAGCCTCCCAAGCAGCTGGGACTACAGGTGCCCACCACAACGCTGGGCTATTTTTGTTGTTGTAGTTGTCCTTGTTGTTTGGCAGGTCTGGGCTGGATTCAAACTTCCCAGCTCCAGTGTATGTGGCTGGCACTCTAGCCGCTGAGCTACAGGCGCCGAGCCATCCAACTTATTACTTGATGAGGCTGCTCTAAAAGTTGAGCTGAGCCAGTTTTCTGCTTTTGAGAATCAGACATAAAGAGCTGCACGTTGGCAGTGTGTCCTGTGGCTAGTTGGCCTGGTTTGGTGCCCAATAGGGGAGACAATGCTGGGGAAATGAGACTCGACACCAACGTGATGAATAAGGTCTGGGTAGCCTGGAGTGGAGTATCGGCCTCAGGGGTGTGAGGCAGTGCAGCACCCAACCCCTCAGAAACCTTTTATTGATCTCTAAGACAAAACTTTCTGAAAAGATACAGAAGTGTCAAAATTCAAAAATAGGGTTAAAAGGATCCCAAGCCCCCAGGAAGACTGGGTAAAAACAAAATGTCTGGGTAACAGGGAACATACGGTAGTGAGTTGCCAACAATGGCCAATAAGGCACTTAGAAAGGGGAAGGAGAAAAGAGTTTCCTCTCCGCAGGGCAAACAAGCCGTTTCCCCAAGGTACTGCCCATTGGGAGTCCAAAGGGCTCAGCCCCGCCTTTCGCTGCTTCTCTGCCCAGGGATGGTCTTGGTGACTTGCCCCGTCTGGGAGCCTCCAAACTCCCTTCATCTTCAGTGGTCTAGACAAGGAGCCTCCAGGTACAGCCCGCCTGTGTGCTTTACCTTGGATTGAGGGCCCACAGAGATCAGCCTCCTGCAGTCAATGTCAGGACAAATGGCCATAGTGCAGTAAATAGATGTCCAGAAGAACAGAGGAAGTGGGGAGGGTGGAGGAGAGGTGCGGTAAGGGGGAGAATGCTCACAACAGATGCGCTCTATGCACAGAAACGAGAGACTCTGTGGTTCCTGAGACACGACTGTGGCACTGGTTTCCAACATGCTGCTTCCAGGTCCCGTGAGGTCTCACTGTGTCCAACTCTGAACACCAAGGCAAAGTCCGTGGTAAATTTCTACAACCACCGTCCTCACCTCTTTACTAGAAGTATTTAGTAGGTTTTTACAGGCCAACTGTAAAGGCTGTAGCTAAAAAGTGGCTAGTGAGCAAATGATAAAGAGAGAAAAAGGGGGGCGGCACCTGTGGCTCAGGGAGTAGGGCGCCGGCCCCATATGCCTGAGGTGGTGGGTTCAAACCCAGCCTCGGCCAAAAACTGCAAAAAAAAAAAAAAAAAAAAGAGAGAGAGAAAGGGAGGGAACACTCAACTGTTCTTTAATAAATATTGCTTTTTGTTAAAATGACTTCTTTTCCTTTGAGTGAATACCCAGTAGTGGGATTGCTGGATCAAATGGTAGGTCTGCTTTTATACTCGAATGTTCATTGCAGCATGATTCACAATTGCGAAAATGTGGAATCAGCCTAAATGCCCATTAGTTCGTGAGTAGATGAACAAAATGTGGTGTAAGTGCGAAACACTACTCCGCTGTGAAGAAAGGTGACTTCTGCAACAATTTGGATGAAGCTGGGGACCACCATCCTAAGTGAAGTAGCTAAAGACTGAAAAAAACCCCACCACACGTACTCACTGTTAAACTGGAGCTAACTGGAAAGCATGCTGTCCTTAGAGGGAAATGCAACTTAACAGAAATCAGGCAGGGAGCGAGGGCGGAGAGGATGGGGGACCTGCCTAATGGGTACAGTGGACGCAATCTGGGTGACGGTTGCACTTATAAAAAAGGACTCAAGCATTACGAAAGTGATCCATGTAGCTAAAAATATTTGTGCCCCCCAAATACTGATATTTAAAATAAAAAATTTGACCAAAAAAAAAAACCAACCCAAAAAGGA
This sequence comes from Perodicticus potto, assembly GCA_963574655.1. Lineage (NCBI taxonomy): Eukaryota > Metazoa > Chordata > Mammalia > Primates > Lorisidae > Perodicticus > Perodicticus potto. The sequence continues at coordinate 5,710 of CAUYRH010001191.1, forward strand.
AAAGAAAAAAACCAGAAAACATTGCTCTTGAAAATGCAGTGGGATATCCCTAGCACAAGTCCCTGTTTTAAAGAGCACACGCTACACACTGTCTCCTGTCGCTAACTCCAGGCCAAGGGACCAAAGAATAAGAATCAGGTTCATTTTTAAATACTTAAATGTGTGTATATATATACTATATATATACTCCATGTATACCATATATATATACATGTATATATACTATATATATACATGGAGTGTATATATAGTATATATATAATACACACATGTAGTACATAGAGTATACTATACACTACATATATATGTGTGTATATATATATTACATATATATATCTGATTTCTGTTACGTTTTCTTTCCCTCTAAGTACATGCATACTTTTCAGTTAGTTCCAGTTTAACAGTTAGTGTATATATATAGTTTTAACTTTTTGTTTTTACCTGGCACTGACCTGAAGCTATACTTATGTTGTTGAGAAGATTGAAGAAAGAAAAATGGACATATCACAGCAATATTGTTTCATCTATTTAAAAAAGAGCAGATATTTTAATTAATTTAATATTAAATTATCTAAAACCTTGATGTACTCAGATAAACCATATAGATTAAAATACCAGCTATTGGCGAATAAGGCAGAGTTGCCTACATCTCTCTCACGCAAAAAGTAAAATATATTTCTTGATAATTCTGAAGATGAATAATGAACTCAAAACATCAAAACTGTTTCAGGTCCTATGTTGGACCTTGTCATCTGACATGATGATTTTCCTGTTCCCCTCTGATGTCAGAAGATGTCCAGAGCTCAGGCACTGCCTAAAATGAAAAAATATATAACAGGAACAGTTATGGCTTCTAGGAAAAGATTCTAAGTGATCAGAGAAGAAGCTTCAGGAATATGAATGATGTGCCCATCGATGTGATATGAAAACGACGTGCCTCTCGGTCCATGACAAGAGGTTAGTGACCACGCTGAGGACCCTCTCTGGCCCAGTCGATCACTGGTTTTAGGAAGAAACTGCCTGTTTGATTTGAAAAACTGACAGTAATTTTAGAATACAGAAAGTTTATGAGAAGAGTGGATGTTATAGATTTATAAGGAGATACTACAAGTGGTAGAAAACGTTCTTCTTCTGGCTGATGGAAGTTGCCACCGAGAACAGCTTCTTACTCATTAGACAAGGAGAGGGGAGGAAAAGTGCAGACGCGCCTTTCTTACTGGAGAAATCTCATCACTCAGCTTGGGAACAATGTGAACAACAGCAATTCAAGAAAGAGGGGAAGACTGTCATCTTCTGACCCTGACAAAGTGCTGAGTGGGAAGATGCATTTTATAATGCAAAACAGGAAAAAAAATCAACAAAGGATTGGGTGGGCTGCAGCAGGAGAAAGGAGAAAGGGGGAAGGAGAGAAATCATTTCCCACCGTGAGACGCGTAAGAGGGAGCCGGACTTCACCCTGGAGACGGCTTCACGAAGTATCACACATGAAAAATTATAAACCAGAAGAAACAAAACAACTATATGTTATATAACCTACAATAGATACTGAAATCATTAGGTGAGTTCGCATTTATGTTTTTCTCCTTTGAAACTGTAGGATAATTACAAGTAATCCACCAACCTTTCCCCGTCCCAAATATACACGAGTTGGGGGCAGAAAAGTTGGATTCGAAATTAGAGATAGTGGGTGAAAATAGTCTGAAAATTGTGATATGCCAAGTGACTTTTTTATGTTGCTTTTCCCAAGAAATTAAAGTCTGATCAGTTTGTTCCCTGAACAAGATGTTACTGTCACAGCCAATCTACTGGACAGTGATTGCCAACTTCACCCCAGGTGAGTCAAGCCCTGTCAGAATTCCGGCAGAGTAAGGTCAAGCTGGCTTGTTAGTTTTTGTCTAATGTTCTACGTTCCTCATGAAACAAAACTGTCTGGTCCTAGAACTTGTCCTTGTTCTGCAGCATTCAACATGTCCTGCTCTTACTTCTTGCTTCCTAAGCTTCTGAATCGATGGCTAAAAAGTTTTTCCAACTGATCACATCACCTTCTCGTATCTGAGAATAAAAATCTTAAAGGTCTTTCTAATTTTATACAAAATAGATTTATAGAGATGACTATGGGAATACAAGATTAATGTTCAAAAGTATATTCATGTCCATAAAAAACTGAAAACATTTAGTAACAGCTTGGAAGAAACTGCAGGCCCCGTGACATGTTAACAGAAATCTTATTTCCTTTTCTGGATGAAGTTTGAAGGCTCTGAAGTGCTCCTTTCCGAAGACTCGTACAATGCCCTGTATATGCTTCCTGTACAGTCCATGGAAGTGTGGGTCTGTGCTCGCCGGAGTGGCACTATTAGCCACTCTATTAATTATATAGATGTCTGAACATCAAAAAATCCTCACTGCAATGGTGACAATTCCTTGAAGGGGCAAAAATCATTTTGCAGAAGGACAATTCAACTTTTAATCACCCACCACATTTACCTGGAAATTAGGTGCGTATGTGACTTTATGTGATAGTTGCAAATACTCCAAGAAAAAACTTCTAGAATATTCCCTGCAGACGTGAACACACAGTCAGGCCGTAACATGTACAGCACATTGCAATAATTACAGGTGATTCTAAATGATGACTTACAATCAGTAAGAAATCATTGACTGAAGTTACTAATATTCTTTAAAATATATTTGATACTTTCTTGCACAATCATTAAAATTTTAATCACAAAATTCTGGGAATAATGGTAATTTTTTTTTTTTTTTTTTATGAGACAGAGCCTTAAGCTATTGTCCTGGGTAGAGTGCTGTGGCATCACAGCTCACAGCAACCTCCAACTTGTGGGCTCAAGCGATTCTCCTGCCTCCACCTCCCAAGTAGCTGGGACTACAGGCACCTGCCCCAATGCCTGCCTATTTTTTGGTTGCAGCCATCATTGCTGTTTGGCGGGCCCGGGCTGAATTCAAACCAGCCAGCCAGCTCAGGTGTATGTGGCTGGCGCCTTAGCCGCTTGAATCACAGACGCCGAGCCAATAATGGTAATTTTTAACTATTAAGAAAACAGTGATAGTTGTGAGTATGTGAGGTTATATGTCTGTCACTTTAAGATTATTTTAAGTTGTAGATAACATGTTTCATCTCTAACACTCAGCTCTGTTGCAGAAACTGTTTCAGTTTTAACATCCACAATTTCTTATTGAACAAATATGTAAGGACGTTGGTCTTCGCTGCATAATGGGTTAGCACACACATGTGTTCTAAGATGTCTAAACACTTGTGCTCATGGTGTTTACTAAAGTTAATCTGTGAAGCTACTATTAATATTTATTATTTTTATATGCCCTGCAATGGTAAAGCTGTAAACTTGAGAAATATAAAAGGCATTAACTACTTTCCTGAAGGATTTTGGAAAGGAAATAAAAAACACACTGTAACATAAGAGAACATTATAAAATGCCACCATACACTGCCAGCATATGAGCAATATCTAATCAATGTCAGAAGAGTTAACAAATGTGGGCACAAACCTGGAGCACGTTGGAGACAGCGGTCGTAGGCTAATTTCAGATGAGGAAAGTACAACAAGAGGTAGAGGAGACAGCAGCCCAGCTTCTATCCACTTTCTGGGGACTGCCAACACTGAGGGAGAAATGACACTTTTCTTTTCTCTGAAGCTTTGAAATCCTGAGGATTGGATCCTACAAATGTAATAGCAACTTTTCTTTTCTCTTCACTTTGTTTTTTCACCTTTAAAACTGTTTATAGATTTCGGGGGTAGGAGCTGACTCCTGGGGGAGGCCGGCTTTGGTATACCCATCACCCTGAGGGGTGTCCATTGTTTTCCGTAGGTGAATTTTCATACCTAACCCCTAGAAGCAACGTTTTAAAAGGCCCAAGTTGGACAGCCCTAAACTAGACATCAGATAGACAGATATCAGGTGCTTTCCTTATGATTTATGCAGAGAAGTTTCTCAAAAGAAAAATGATCTTGCTGTTGAGGGTGTACGGTGGGGAAGACCAGCATGGGGCAAGCCATTAGTGACAGATCTGTCCACTTCTGCTTCCCCAAACAGTGCTGTGAATGAAGGCTCAGGGTCGCGCTGTTTGCAACAATCCCACGTACACTTCTTACTGACTTTGTGATTTTGGCGAGTATTTAGCTTCTCCTTACCTCAGTTTCCCAAGAAACAAAACCTCATCGGAGTGCAGTTAGAACTAGATGTGCCAGCACTTGCGGGGGTGTTCATCAGAGCTCAGCGTGCCGTAGGGAATAAAAGATAGCCATGCTGACTGTTCTCATCTATAACTAAACCCTCTTGTGTATATAGAATATAAGACAAGCTGTATTCACAGGGAAAGAAGATACAAATAGAAGGAGCATTCATCACATTTCTTTAGGTGTCGGGGGAAGCGCTAAGCAGTGTGAGTTCACCTGGGGTAATCCAGGGAGGTCTGTGCAAGTGAGTGAAACCAGGTTTTCCCCTTTTGAATTCCTCAACAATCAGCAGATGTTTGGTCTGACTCACTCATGCAATTAGGATTATCTGCCTGTGTCCACACACCTCTGCATGAGGGAAAGGAGGAAAACTTTCCCTTTGCTGTTTTTCCCCATGACTCATGTGTTTCTGAAAAACCAGTGTTGAAATTTGGTTCCAATCCGAAAAGTCAAGGTAATTACGGGCCATTCCGATCCTCCGGCAGTCCAGCGTCACATGATCGCGCCGCCCGTGGCTGAAGAGCCAGTCTGGCCCAGCGCTGCCAGCAGGAGCAGACGGAGCTGTCAGTCGGTCAGGGGCTGCTCTAGGGATCGGAACTTTGGGTTTCTCAGCTGCCACCACTTGTCCCCTTGTCTCTTCCTCCACCTCCAAAGCCTCCAACAGGAGGGCAGGGGACGTCCGAAAGGAAAAGGCAGGTTACTTAATGGTTTTCTAGAAGAAGGAGCATGTCCGGCCCTTCAGAGCTTGCTTCCTGGGTGGGATGAATGTGGAGGAGCCCAGTGCTGGCTTCTAGAAGGCAGGCCCCCTGGGAACACCCCTGCCATTCTGAGCTGCTCGTGGGAAGGCACTTCTTCCTTTCATTAAGACAAACATTTCTACATAGGATCTTAGAATTAGAAGGGGCAGGAGAAGTCACTGTATCCTCCCTTTAGCTTTATGGGTGAAAAAACCCCAGATGCAGGATTTTTGAGGCTTGCCCAGCAGCCAGCTGTCTGAACTTCCCAGTGCTGTGACGGGGCTCGGAAGCATAAGTCAGACAATGGGAAGATAACCTGAAAGGTTGTCAGGGACGATATTCTGCTAATAATCGAGAAACCTTTCAAAGTACGTGTCCCACGCTTTTCATTTTACTCTGCATATGCATCCCCAGGGGTTAGGGACTATGGAACGTATCAAGTGTTCAGTGACAGCAACACTAAACACACACATTTCTGGGTACAACACTCACGAGTAATGCCTAGGCATTTTAGACATATTTATTTGTTCCATGAAATGGTTTGTAGAGCCAGGAGAGGTAGCTCATGCTTATAATCTCAGCACTTTAGGAAGCTAAGGTGGGAGGCCTGCTTGAGGCCAGGAGTTTGGGAACAGCCTGGACAATGCAGTTAAGACCCCATCCCCCAAAAGAAACATTAACCAGGTGCAGTGGCCCATGCCTGTAGTCCCAGCTATTTGGGAAGCCGAGGCAGGAAGATAACTTGAACACAGGAATTCAAGATTATAGTGAGCTACGATTGCACCACTACACATCTGAGTGAGACCCTATCTGGAAGGAAGGAAGTGAGTTTTAATGATACCAAATATTAACAAATAAAATAACACGATTCATTCAGTTAGAGATATGGCAAAGATTTGAGGTAGAAGTGATGAATCAAAACCGACATTCCATCTCTCACAAGCTCCTCACCTGCAGAGGCCCTTTCCCCCTCAAAAAAAAAAAAATTGGCTTCAGTTGACCAATATTTTTATCATGAGAAATTTATTTTTAGTCAACAGGATGTTCCTGTTGTTTTTTAAGCCCTGTACTTTCAACAACAGTGAAATAAAATAGTAATGGTAGAGTAATATTAATTACTGGGCATACTCATGAATGTGTAAGAAAAATCCAACTGGTCCAAAACTTGCTTTAACAAATTAAGGCTGTCTTTTTATGAACTTTCTGCATTTATTCTCATTGAAAACATGGTGATCTAATCTTCAGTCAGTATTTTTGTCTGATATTCCTAACTTCTGAATTGTTAACTCATTGTACTTTGAAGATCATGTTCCAAAAACATCCTTTATAATGGTACACTAGTTTGTTCTTTTCATTATTTTTCTCTCCTTCTTTAAAAAAAGTTGCATGTGCCACAAAATGGAAATAATTTTTTAAACATGCTGAAAATTCAAGAGTGTGATATGCAAGACATCTGGGAAGGTACTGGATGATAAATACTTCTAAATGGTAATATCTTCCCAAATGTCAGGGCTGCTCTTCCTGATTCATAAGGGGCCTATTACTGAGGTGTATGAAGGGAAGGCAGGAGAAATCATCTCTAAATCAAAGACTTGCTCAAAGATTTTGCTGCCTGCTATTACCAAGACAGAGAATCGAACAGGGTTTTATTATTTGTGGAAATGGACCAAAATTCACCACCGTCTGGGCCATTTTGAGCTGAAGACTGGAAGAATATGATGATTTCACAAAACAGATAGTGAGAAAGTGAAGTGCTTTGGAGTCTGAATCAGATAGGCCTTTGAACACTGGCACTATTGACTGACATCTGTGTGACTATGGGTGAGTGAAGCCCCCTCTCTGAGCTTCAGAAGACTTGCTTGTAAAAATATAAATAAACTTTTTATTCCTACTACAAGTTTGTTCTGAGAGATTAACGATGTAATTTTAGGTTACGTTAGCATAGCCCCTACCTAGTAGTAAGGACTCAGCAAAGGACAGTCATTATTATCAATCACTTTCGTGTGAATTGCTTTAATTACTTTGCTGAAACCCTGTAATGTCTACTCATGTATAGAAATCACACATGGCATTTAACTGTATTCATATTCAATTTCATATGATGCTCAAATATTTGGTTAATATCATCAATTTCTGTCTACAATAGCAAGCTTCCCAGAGGGCTTATTCCATGAAGCCATCAGCGCCTCTGCCCTAGTGTCTCAGACCATCTCTCTGAAGAGCAAACGTTTTCACGACAACCACCCCAGAGACTTACACGTGAGGCCCTGGGTCAGTGCTCAGTCATTTGAAAGCAAGAAAAACACACAATCTTTATAAAATATAAATCTCTATTCAGTTCTGCCATGTTAATTCAAAATTGTCTACAGTAAACAGTACTTTTTTTTTTTTTTGAGACAAGAATCTCACTTTGTTGCCCTGGTAGAGTGCCAGGCACCATACCTCACAGCAACCTCAAACTCTTGGGCTCAAGTGATCCTCTTGCCTCATTCTCCCAAGTAGCTGGGACAACAAGTGCCCACCATAACGTCTGACTTGTTTTTTCTAGAGACGACGTCTCACTCTGGCTCAGGCTGGTCTTGAATTCGTGAGCTCAGGCAATCCACCTGCCTTGGCTTCCCAGAGTGCTGGAATTACAGACCACCGCACCTGGCTTTGGTAAACCATAAATTTAAAATCACAGCAAGGCGATGTGGTGATTCAGGGGAGTGTTCTCAACAGTTGCTGCTTTGAAGGGTGGGGTGGGGCACACACAGTCTCAGTGGGCTTGGCTACGAGGGTCACTATAAAGTTTCCAGACAGACTGTGTTATGGTCCATTATTTCACCTCCAAGAAGCACAGCTGACAGTGCTCTGATTCACCCAGGCCAGTTTCATCTTGCCCAGCTGATCAGTGTTGCAGGGAGGGAGTGGATTTTGTTTCCGTCTGAGTGGAGACTGTCTTTCTTGGTTTTTGTGCGTCTCAGAACTTTGGTAATGACCTATTCTGTGACTAAGGTGTTTCCACAGGTATGTTGATGTTCTTGTAACTCTTAGGAGATGGGGCAGCTTTGTTAGAGGTTCTGCTATGGTCTGAACGTTTCCTCTCTCCCTCAGATTCACACACTGAAACCCACAAGATCATGACTATTGGGACAAGTGGCCTTGGGAGGTGATTGGTGCCCTTAGCAAAGAAGCCCCTGAGAGACCGTCACCCCTTCTGCCACGTGAGGCTACAGCAGGAAGACAGCTGTCTGTAAACCAAGGAGGCCTTTGCCAGATGCTTAATCTGTCAGGACCTTGATCTGGGACTTTCTAGCCTCCAAAACTGTGAGAAGTAAGTTTTTGCCATTTACAAGCTACCCAGTCCATGGTAATTTGTGACGGCAGCACATGAACAGCACATGAAGGTTCCTGCCACTTCAGTTTCTGCAGCAGACAGTACCCTCAGGGTCCCTCCTCTTCCCTCGTTAGCGAGGAGGAACTGAATCTTCCTTATCACTCCATAAAATAAAAGTTTAACTGATGGTCCGAAAAGATTTTAACTTGCTTAGAAAGACATACACTTAACATGAAACCACAATTTAAAAAAGAGAGAAAGAAGTTAAAGAAAAAAGAAGCTAAGATTGAGCTGGGAGTGTGGTACTGAAATACTACTTGCTGCACTGTCGGCCCAGTTTGTTGTCTGCAGCAGCTGTTTCAGAGTCTGCGTCTTGGTCTCTGTCTCCCAGACACACACGCACACATACACACACACACACACACACACACGCACATGGTAGCTCAAGAGAAGCACAACTCTCTCCCATGAGAGCAGAATGGCCATTGTGTAATATAACAGACTAAGTTTTTGATCTTATATTAGTAGAAAACCCAGCACTGACTCCCACATGACTGCCATCCATTATTTTGTGTGCATTTATTAAGCAACAACTACCTGCTTGCTATTTGCTAAGCTCTGGGCATACAGCGAAGAATAAGACGTGCTTGCTGGCCTGGGGGAAATCAGAGTCCAGTGTGGAGGGCAGGCTCACACTGTGCAGTGACTCAGGGCCGTGTGCTAAATGTGACAACAAAACCACCAAAGAGTAGGGGGAGAGTTTTTATGTGCAGGGAAGTTAGATGTTGAAATCATATTTGCCAGGTAATGAGACTGGAACCAAGAACATCTGCTACTTTAACAACCTGATGTGAAAAGGAACTGGACAGTTTGGGAAGGTCATATTCTCTTTCCTCGACAACGGCAAAGCAAAGCAGCGCTCAGAAATTTCTCAGCTTTGTTTCCTGTTGGTGCAGGAATCACCTGTGCACTTACAGAGGGAAGCAGGGCTTGAGATTTTCAGGAAGAGAACACAATTGTGATTAATCTCTGTTCCTTGGGGGCCATAAAACTTTCAAGGCCAAGGATTTGTGTATGTGCCCTTATTTTGGGGGGCAGGGACCGGCATTAACAAACACATGGAATTAAAGTGCAGGCTTCATTGGTTCAAAGAAACAAGGGCTGTTTATTTACTAATTTTAGAAAAAGGGCCTAGACACACACACACACACACACACACACACACACAGACACACACACCCAGTCCCCTCTGATGTAGACCACATGAAAGATTATGGTTAAGCCCGAAGAGCTACCAAGGAAGAATTTCAGAAGAACCTCAGACAATCTAAGAAATCAAAGCTATAGTGGGAAGGAAGCTGTCACTGAACCAATGTTCCCTTCTCAGCACCCTTCAATCCAATGAAAGTGACCAGATAGGAACCAGAAGATCAAAGCGGAGTGGTGGGGCCTCGGGATGTGTAGCAGAGGGAAAATAATTCAACACCTCCCGAAAATTTCCACTTCCACTGATTAGTCACTAATCAATTAAAACTTAACAATTTAAGAAAGCATTGATATTGGCTAGAGCAGTAAACTGAAAACTATTGAAGAAACAATATTTCTGGGGGGAGAAGAGGTCCTTGATACTTTCCCCCCGGTCTTTTCAATCTAAATTTGTCTTTTACTGATGAATGAAGGTTTCCCTCAAACTATAGCTGGAGTCTGACATAGACATCTCTAACAAGACACAAGACACTGGAAATGCTAGGTCTAAAAGCTGACTCCCCTTCCGGCCCCACTGCAGCATAGCCACTGCTATAGGTGGATAACTTGTGAAGAATTATGACACAATGTCTTCTTTGTTTCAATGCTATCAACAAAACAGACCACAAAACACAACTGCCTATTCAATAAATGGCACTACAATTCAATTTTCAAAAGTTAGCCTCTAAAGGCATCTTATTTAGTAGAAAGGTTCAAGAAGATACAGAAGCCACCAGGCTGTCACACAGGCTAAAATCAGACGTCTTACACCGTGTAACTACCATTCTTTGGTCCTGCAGAGAGACTGATGTTAACATTTGTATTTGCTCCAAGTGAGCATCGCCTCTGGCCTTCCTTGAGATTCATTTTAAAAAGAGAAAAGAGAAAGAGAAAGAAAAGCCAGCAAGTTTATTCTACAGATCAGATATAATTATCATCCAATAAATAATGACAAAACACTGATAAACTGAAGGTCGCCTTGTAGTCTTCAGTCCGAGGTGAAACGTTTAAGATTTGCTTCTATCTTTTACATGAAAGAAGTGTTTATAAGCCGAACCTAAGGTCAATTGTTGATGAAATCGAAATGAGGTTCTCATCACTGTAAAAAGGTTCACTTACAAAAACAAGGACGCTGAATGCAGATGCTTACTGAGATGTAACTCCATCGTAAAGGGGAAATATTGTTCAGTTGAAATGCATTTAATACATCTAACCTATCAAACTTCACAGCTTGACCTATCTTACCTTAAATTTGTGCAGAACACTTACATTAGCTTACAGTTTGGCAAAATCATCTAACACAAACCCTATTTTAAAATAAGGTGATGGGTGGTGCCTGTGGCTCAGAGAGTAGGGCGCTGACCCCATATACCAAGGGTGGCGGGTTCAAACCTGGCCCCGGCCAAACCGCATCAAAAAATAGCCAGGTGTTGCAGCGGACGCCTGTAGTCCCAGCTATTTGGGAGGCTGAGGCAAGAGAATCGCCTAAGCCCAGGAGCTGGAGGTTGCTGTGAGCTGTGACTCCATGGCACTCTACCGAGGGCGCTAAAGTGAGACTCTGTCTCTACGAAAAACAAAATAATTAAATAAAGTGATGGATATCTCCCGTAATTTATTGCCTGCTATACTGACAGTGAAAGACAGAATGGTTATGTGGGTACTCAACGCAGTTTCTACTGGACGCGTGTTGCTTTGGCGCCATCATGAAGTCAAAACCTATAAGTTGGACCACTGTAAGTGTGGGACCATTTGTATAATTTTTAGAAGTTAAATGTATTTACAACATCCATGTAATTTTTCAGCTCATGAGTTGCAGTTCATGTAATAAAGTCAAGTTTGACATTTTGGGGACTTGCAGGGGTTTTTTTTTGGATTCTCTGTCTCATGCTGGATCTTGTGTTAGGTTTGCATGTACTCTTTAGTTTAATTCTCATGATAAATCCCTAGGACAACATTATAATCTTCATTCTTTAATGATTTTTTTTCTGAGCACCGTAATAGGCCCGAGAGTGTCCCAGGCTGCACGGTTTGGGCAGTGAGCAAACACAGCAACACAAAGTCCTTGCTCTCTAATTTACATCTAATGGACATGACTTTTTCCTAATTATTTTTAATCTCACTTTGTTGTAAGCTAAGTTATTATAAAGATATTTAAAAAGTAAAAAAAATTTTTTTTAAATAATACCTGGAATCTGACACAGCTACCTGAGAGACAGGAAATACAAAAAGCAGACAAATCAGTAAGTACCTGCTACACCTGACGCGGTGATGCCGTGATGTTAAATAAAATAAAATGCCTGACACACCTGATGTGGATGATGCTGTGATGCTAAATAAAAATAAAATACCTGCCACACCTGATGTGGATGATGCCGTGATGTTAAACAGAATAAAATATGTGTCTGCTACACCTGACCCGAGTGATGCTGTGATGTTAAGTAAAATAGGAAATGCTTCTGATCAAGTGCTGGGAATTGCTGACTTCATGTGATACGATCAGAGAGGTATAAAGTCCACTGTTTGCAAGCCAAACAGATTTGAGATTTTCTTCTTCTTTTTTTTTTTTAGAGACAGTGTCTCATTCTGTCTCCGTTGGTAGAGTGCCGTAGCATCACAGCTCACAGCAACCTCCAGCTCTTGGGCTTAGGTGATTCTCTTGCCTCAGCCTCCTGAGTAGCTGGGACTACAGGTGCTCACCACAACACCTGGCTACTTTTTGTTTGCAGTTTGGCCGGGGTCAGGTTCGAACCCACCACCCTCGGTATATGGGGCCGGCGCCCTACTCACTGAGCCACAGGCGCTGCCCAGATTTGATTGAGATTTTCTACTAATGAATCAGTAAACTCCATCACAGATGTCTCTTTCAGAACAACAGAAAAGTATACCAGATTAATATCCCACTGTTGTTACCAGCATGATTTTATTCTAGAATTAATGCTAGTCCTCAAATGGCCACAGAGACGGAATAAGGTAATTCCAGCTGTTGTCCAGTGGATCCTCCTGGAAGGGCCAGTAGGTCTCAGCGGAGAAAAGGAAGGTGTGTGGAGTTGCTAGAGACTGGTAGGTAACCAGCAGGGGTCTAGAGGACAGCATCCAACTTCTGCCAGTACCAATTAAATAAATATGCCAGTACTTTTCTGCCGCCCTCCCCTATGCTCCCTCCCTATGTCTAAAGGACCCTGGAGAACCAGAAATAAGATTAGTTAGCAAAGGTGAAGAGGAGCAGAGAAACAGAAGCTGACCATGCCCACCTCCCGATCTGCAAGCTTCATTGGTAGCAAGCTGTTGATGTTGGAAGGAAATTAGCCCTAACTGGATTAAATGAGCAACGCTGACAATTCCATGGGATTGGGATTTTTAAATTAGTTAAATCAAGATGGTCTATGTGATGGACTTTTTATTTCCTAAGAATAATTACAAGATTTATGGCAGAAGACTACTTCTGCTTTTTTTTGTTGTTGTGTTTTTTGGTGTTTTTTTTTGAGACAGGGTCTTGCTTTGTTTCCCAGGCACCAGGGTAGGGACATGATCGCAGCTCACTGCAACCTCAACCTCCTGTGCTCAAGTGATCCTCCTGCCTCAGTCTCCCAAGGAGCTAAGACCACAGGTACATGCCACCGTGTCTGGCTAATTTTTCTATTTTTTGTAGAGATGGGGTCTCTTCATGTAGTTCAAGTCTCAAATTGCTGACCTCAAGTTATCCTTCCACCTCAGCCTCCCAAAGTGCTATGATTATGGGGCGCTGTGCCCCGCTAAAGACTTCTCTTATTAAACAAATTACAAAGAAACAGTGAGTAGCAAAATAGTTTTGCTTTATGATCAGATACCACGAACTAGGATTCATATTACATATTAGTCACATGTAAAGAGAAATAAAGGTCTTGGATTGCAGCTATTCCTTTTATAACAACAGGGAACTGTTTGGCTAAGAAATTTGCCCATAGTTAGTAGGTGTGGAAATCAGACTCAAATCCAGATCTTTGAACTCCCAGATCATTACTATTTTATTCTATGAAATGGTCATCAATTTTTTTTTGGATGGTCACCAAATTTTGACTCAGGAGGTCTAAGATGTGTCTTTCTCATGCTTAATTTTACTAAAAGTAACTTAGCTACAGACCTATCTGTAGTTTGGGTGATTATCTTTGATTTCCATGAGATTCTTGTATTCTGACAAAAGTATTTCTTCTTACAGATTTAGCTTTAGTGGATTTCTTTTATTTATGATTAAAAGACCCCTAAGTATCAGTAGAAATACACTGTATTTTTAAAAATCAAATATTTTCCAGCTTACTAGTATTCACCGGAAAACTTCAATGGACAGATATAGGACTCCAGCCCGAGCGAGGTGGAATTTACATTTCTAAGGTTATCAGCAACCTGGAACAGGATGCTCAGGCCACTGGATGATTCCTATGTTAAACCACCTGCCCTGGCTTTTTGGTCATACTGTAATTAGCCCATTTTGTCTTTGTTTGAGCTGTTGTTCGTGCATGCAATGTCCTCATCTCTTTCCAAGCTCCCTATTAATGTGTTTTCATCCTTTAAAGCAGTGGTTCTCAACCTTCCTAATCGCTGCGTTGTTACAAAGGGAAAAAAGGGGCTGCGACCCACAAGTTGAGGACCGCTGCTTTAAAGCTTAGCGAATGCATTACTCTTTCCTCAAATTCTTCCTCAGAGTAAATGTTTCTGTCATCTGAATTTCTGTAGAAACCAATGATTTACTGATATACACTGATCCCTTACGATTTTTGTGTGTTGTGGCTCCAAACAGACCACAAGTTTTTCAAAAACAGGACTTGAGCTTACGTATTTTTGTATCCTGCTCATGCTAAACATATTGGTGCATGAAAGAAGAAATACTTATTCTTTTATCTTTAAGGTACTGTCAGTCTGTACTTAGATAAAATTCCAAAAGGCAAAGTCAATTTATTTTCATCTGACAATATTGAAATAATAATATCAAAGCAAATGCAGTTCTGGTGTGGGTTAGAAGGTCTTCCATTTTTTCTGACATTCCCCGTTTTTACTTAATCTGCTTAGATTAAAGACTCTTTGGCTATTTTGCCCTGTGATATATTCCAAAACAAAACAACAGCTCTGGCAACTATTCATTGTTGAATGATTCAAAATTGAAAATGAGAAAGTACTTTTTAATAGTAATACTGAAAAAAATGCATATTAAGTGATTATAATTTTAAAAAACTGACATGTTCTTTACCAGTGATAGAAAATACAATCTGTGTGATGAGATGTCTAGGTCTTTTAAATTTGTGCCATTTTGTTTTTTTGTTTCAAGTATATGCTTAACCTCATTTATCCTGAAAACAAAACTGACTTTGAGAAGTCGAACTAAAAGATCAGGCTCATCACTGCCAACACTCTGAAGTGACATATGACTCTGGTAGTCGTCAAAGATCTAAGTCATGCACCTAGAGAAATGCATTCTGTAGGTAATATCTTTCTTTCTGTATATATTTCTGCTTGTAAATATCTTTCCATAACAATTTCTTCATTCACCAAATATTTCTAGAGCACCTAAACTGTGTATACCAGACACTGTTCTACACTAGAGGAGTCAGTGCCACAGAAAAGACCTCACTAAGATCGCATTCTTTTCCAAGAAACAGGGATTTTAGAAATATGAACTAAGTATCAAATATAATATTGCATGGTGATCAGGGCTTTACAAAAAATAAAACAGAAAACAGGAATAGAGAACGGAAAAGAAGGCCTCTCTGAGGAGTGACATTTGGAGACGGCATGCCGGCATGCCGTGTGAATATCTGAAAGAACAGTCCAGATAGAGGAGACAGCCAACACAAAGGCCTTGAGACAGGAGCAGCTCTAAGATACTTAACACGAGGGTTGCTCTCTACGTGCTAAGTAAGCACTTGTCTCAGGAATCACATAGAATAACTCATTTAACTCTCATAATAATCCTCGAAGATAATTACTAGCATTTAAATCCCCATTTTACAAGTGGGGGAACAAAGGGAAAGAGACATTTGTTATTTAGTCTCTCATGGTTAACCTAGGACAAAGCAGAACCAGAATTTGAACCTGAGCAGTTTGTCTGGCTCCAGAGTCCCTTCTCCAAACACTGGGCTACGCTGCCTCTCTAAACAAGGAGACTTCTGGGGCTGGGCACTGGGAAATATCTCCTTATAAAAGTTCTAGCAAGAACTTTTATAGTCTGAAAGAGTACCGCCATCAAGATACAATGGTATTAGCTTTAAAAACAACTAAGGTTCATCAGCTGGAACCAATATTATACCTCATAGAACTACATCTGGAATAAAAATTCCTCTAGAAGAAAACGAACACAAATGGACATGTCCAGCCACTAGACACCTCTACGCTGTTACCGCCAACAATATGTTAGAGATTTTCTTCTTTGATTACATGTGATAATGAAGTAGAGGATGGAACTTCGGTAGCTCTGCTCATAAGTTACATCTGGCTTTCCCAGATGGTGAACAGGAAATTGCGAACACACACTGAACTGGGACAAAGCAACCACACAAAGCCCGGGCTGTTGGTGAGCAAACATTAATAAAAATGCTTGGGGCTGCTATTGACTCAAACTATAGCTTGTTTGTTCTCTTGGGAAGGAAAAAAGAAATCCAGAAATCAGATTTTAAGAATCTCAATAAAGAGTTGGAGCAAAACAGTGAGCCCTTTCAGCACTTGAATCACATGTTCAAGCGTCACAGAGGCCGTTTTCTAAGGCAATTCCTAGTTACGAACTACAAGTACAAGTTTGTTAAAACCCTGACATACATTATTTTACAACTACATAAAGGAAACAGGATAGAGATTGTCTGCTAATGTATAGGCTATTATTTTATAAAGACTGCTGTATTTTCTAATACTGAAATTTTATCCTGACAAAACTATCCTGATTTAATATTTACAGATAGCTCTCTGCAACGTGATTGGCTAAAACTCAGAATTTTATCCTGCTTAAGCAATGTAACATTTGTTTGAATCTCCAACATGGTGGGCACGTCTCCTCATGTCAAAATGGACTGTTCTGGCCCTAATGTGAAAGGTAACTAGAAGAAAGGTGATATTTTTAATACGTTGAGTATACAGTGTTGCACATTAATTCATTGTTGTTTATAATTACTCCCAAAAGTATGACTTTTTGATTGTTACTATTATTAAAAACATTTTCTGTAGTAAAGCACAATCCTTTCATAATGCATTAACTACTCAATTGATTTCAGAGAAGGTCATCTTGGGCTTGGGAAATCTTTTAACAAAATGAGCATGTCTTCCTGGGTTAGTGGTGTGGATTAGCATAATTAGGTAATAGGTAAATCGCTAAAACTAAGAGCCTCAGTCTTAAGACAATCTGTAAAAAAGTTAAACCACTTTGAAATTTCTTCATCTTTAAAACCAACTCCCAATTGGAGAGCTAATTTCAGTTACATCGCCTAAGTTATCTTCAAGTCTGGTATTTTCCTTGTATGTAAACATATTAAGCGTGTGTTTAATATCATGAACATGGCTAATGAATTGCTGTTACAATGGTAAGAAGGTAGAGATTGTATTGACCAATTGCAATCAACATATTTGTTAGGACATGATTTCTGGAAGCTTCCCTCTAGATTCAGGAAGTTTTCTTCTTTCAAGTAGGTTCTAGTCAGTGTCTATTCCTTCACATTGAGCAAGTCACTTAACCCAGCCGGGCCACAGTACCGTCATCACTTAAATAATGAAATGACTAGAGCAGAAGAGAGTATTGGGTCGAAGATGGGTCTTACATTTCTTTGCTGAACCCAAATTCTATTGCTCAATCCCATTTTGACCTGGATTCAATACAAAGCCTATGCACCCATAACCATGCTATGACAATGTGCTTCTTATTCAATATTACTTAATAATATTAATAAACTCCATCTTTCATAATTATTGCTAAAATTAGCTCTGGGCTAATGAAAATAGATGAAGACAATGGATCGTAGGATTCCAAACTGCAGTAAATGAAAATTATACCAGTATGACATTGTCATGATCTTCTACCAGCACGTCCAGCTTCTACTCAGTGAACACGGCAGCTGGAAAGTGGGCAGTCAGGGAGTCGCTATGTGTGTGAGGACAAGTCCAGTATGAATATAAACAAATACATATAACATTTGTTTGATATATCCTCAAAACAGGCTCCACACACAGAGAATTAACAAGTGAGTGAATTATCTGAGTCTATTATGCTCTAGTTCCCAGAATGCGAATTTGCACAACTCCAGATTCCCATCCTCGGGAAGCCTACAGTCATCTATCTGGTTGCTCTGCCTTTGAGCCGTACAGTGCCCCACAGCCAAACACCTGACAAGGAACTCTACCTTAAAATAGCCCAGCGTCTATTAATTCCTAGCTTAGAAAAATATTCTTTATCTCTCATATAAATGCTTCATATGTCAGCTTGAACTTAAAATAGCCACTTTTTCCCTGAGTTAGGATCACATACATAAAAGCATGACATTTCTCTTTTACTACTTCAATACTTTCACATCTTTTACCCTCCTCAAAAGGCCTTATTTTACATAGACTATGCACTGTATACATAGTTATTGACTTTTAAATTTTATTTTCTACCCATTATTCATCTTCATAGAACTTTTCTCGATCTTTTCAAGTTGTTTTTAGTCTTTTTCTTCAGCTGAGGAGTCCTACCTTAGTTTACAGGATGTAATTTAAGGATAGTAAATTAGCAAAATCAAATATCATTCCCATACTCTATACATAGTTTTAATTCATCCTTGTCTTTTCTTATTTTAAAAACGTTGATGCCTATTGATTCACAATCAAAATACTACAGTCTTTCCATATTTTTGTGTATATTACTGAATTATCTTTTATTAATTTTACATCTCTTTGCCTTGTTTTAATTTTCTAGGTTTGTAATTCGACATTTCCCTTATTAGAACCATTCTGACGTAAAGGTACCGCACTTTCCCAATTTACTTACTGCAGTGGACATTCATTGTCTACTTGTTAGGTTGAATATCCATCTACTTTCCTTCCTCCTGTCCTGGCACAATATTCTCTCTTGTAATTAGAGCCAGATTAGAGCCAGAACCAAATATAATTCAGGTTAGACTGGTCGAGGCAAAAGGTGACCCAGGCTGGACAATCACAACAGTTCAGGTGTGTATATGACCCAGACAGTCTTCCCATTTTCATGGTGGGAAAGTAATACACTTCTCTACTGAGAAATCAGATGACCGTGTAGACCTACAGCTACCAGTGGCTTCCTTTTCTGCTCCTGGGAGAAAATCTACCCAAAAATGAACGTAAGAAAGGATTCTAGAAGGGAATCGTAGTGCAAGACAGCACCCCAGAGGCACCTTTTGTATCCAGAGCTGCCGAGAAAGTGTTTACCTGCATGAGCTACCTGTTTTCTTATGCTGGCTTGAGTTAGATTTCTGTCATCTGCATTTTACTGTGTTTTGAGATATAGTCTCACTCTGCTGCCCTGGTAGAATGCATGGCATCATTATAGCTCACAGTAACCCCAAACTCCTGGCCTCAAGTGGTCCTGTAGCCTTAGCCTCTCTAGTAGGTGGGACTATAAGCGTCTATTTTTAGTAGAGATGGGGTCTCTCTTAAATACTCCAAGAAGATGCTTCTAAGAGTTCCTTAATCCCAAGGAATAACTTGCACATTGGGAACCTCAGACTCAATATTTGATGTGTTGAACATCAACTATAAATCTGGAATGTCTGCGGGCAGTCAGACCGCATGGGTGAAGGACATCGGCCCCATGAGAAGCAACAGCTGGAGCATCAGGAGGACTTCATACCCTAATTTCAATTATGCAGTTTCAAAGGGTCATCCTGCTGGGAAAATCCAAGGTGTAATTTTTAACCAACTGACAGCACAAAAATTTTCTTTCTCCTATGAATTCAAGCACAAAAGACCTGTACATTAATGCTAGAAGGCACGCGTGACATCTTAATTCCCTGCAGCTCGTTTTTCATTTGCACCAAAGTTGGTTCTTAGGGCTCTGGAGAGAATCAGGTTCCCTATGTGTGTATATCTAAAATGCTTGCTGCCACTGAAATACAAGTGAATTTATGAGATAAATCCCCATGAGGCTAGTTAATTCTTTCTAGGCACTCTGCCTGAACAGTTGTCCATGCTGGAAATCTGAGAATCATCCACCACTTTCTTTTTCTCCCTCTAAATCAAATCAATCACCATAGTCTAGTCTGACAAGTACACTTGATAACAGTATTTTTTGAATCCATTAATTTCTCTTCATAAACAATGCCACTGTTTAAAGGTGGGTCACTATCACCTCCTGCCTGATTTAGGGCCACAAGCTCTCTGTATTTTTACTGCCTGTATTTTCACCCATTCCCCAACTGGTCCCTTATACAATGGGAGAGGTCAGGGGGGTGTTAAAATGCAAAAATAATGAGGTCATTCTCTTCTTAACCCTTCAATGTCTTTTCATTGCCATGGTAATGGAGTCCCAAATGCAGTCTGGCTCCTGCTTAACCCACCCTGCTCTGGTAACCTGGCCTTCCTGCGTTCCCTCAGTAACACAGGGTTCCTTCATTCCACAGGCTCTCCCTTCACCCCAGAACATCGAGTTACCTGCTCTCAACATGATCATTGCAACTACAGGTTGAGTATCCATTACCCAAAATGCTCTGAACCAGCCATGTTTCAGATTTTGGATTTTTGAACATTTTGGAATAGTGCATACACATAATAAAATATCTTGGGCTAGGACCCAAGTCTAAACATGAAATTCATTTATGTTTCTCATATCTACTTTACACACATAGCCTGATGGTGACTTTATACAGTATTTTAAATAATTTTGTGCATGAAACAAAGGTTGAGTGCATTTTGACTATGACCAGCCACACAAGGTCAGGTGTGCAATTTTCCTCCTACAGCGGTTTCAACTTTTGGAGCATTTCAGATTTTGGATTTCAGATTAGGGATATTTATCTTGTACTCTGTTAGGCCTTGTTTTTAAATGTCACTTTCTTTGACATCGGGACCTTGATTGAGTCCCCCCATATATAATTTCATAAATTTGTTTCATCTCCTTTGGGCAAATGTATTCAAATTGCAATTAATCATTTGAAGGCTTATCTATTTAAAATCTGCCATTATCACTAGACTGTGAGCTTCCTGAGGGCAAGCACCTTTCTTCTTCCCCTGATTACAGCGAAAAGATCATTAACTACTATCCATCCATACAACTAACTTTATCCCTCTTCCAACTAAGGTATGACAATATTTTTTCTCCCTGACTTGATGGGGCAAATGTTGAAAGACAATTTCCCATGAGTGTCTTTTGTGTCTGAATGGCTTAGAAAGCAGAAGCATGGATAACTTTTGTTCTGGACTGTCTTTTCAAGAAAATACAAACTAGTAATATCAAAGTATTTCACAAAATTAGGATTAAGCGAAGACTTATAAAGTGGACCTAAAATGTATGTTGTGGAAGACAAAAACAGTGCTTTATTTTAGAGCAGACAGCAGATTTGTTTTGTCTAGTGTTAAAAAAAAGATGTGACCTTCACCGCAAAGGTTAGGCAGATTTGCTTGTACTCATTATAAAAGGCTGTGAATCCAGTGTGCCCGGCATTCCCCTGGGCTCCTCTGTGTTGCTCCCCCTGGGTGTTCAGGGCCAGAGGAACTGATGTGAACGTGGAGCTTTGCCTTGAGTAAGAAAATTGCTGTGTCTCTGACCCTACATTCTCATAACTGCCAGTCTTTTTTTTTTTCTTTTTTGCAGTTTTTGGCCGGAGCTGGGTTTGAACCCACCACCTCTGGCATATGGGGCTGGCGCCCATAACTGCCAGTCTTCATGGGATCAAGCAAGCAAGTAGGGTAAAATTTAAGACCATTAGAGTCCCTGATGAAGAAGGTCACCTGTTGTTTTATAATTTTTAAGATTTAGAAATATTTTAATTTTTGGGTGGTGCCTGTGGCTGAAGGAGTGGGGCGCTGGCCCCATATACCAGAGGTGGTGGGTTCCAGCCCAGGCCCAGCCAAAAAAATTTAATTTTTTGCATCTAATTTCCTACTAGAAACTCTTAAACCAGGAATCTCTAGTCTGAGGTATAAGTATGAAGCTTCACAAGCACGATTCCCCTATCCTGGAAGCACTGTTTTAACATGGTTCTTAAATTGAGTAAATTGCTTTTATCAGATTTTAGAAAGAAACATTAAGAAACACCTAAGGGTCCATGCTTTACCTTCTTAGGAATACTACTGTAAATTTACTCAATGTATATTAGAGTGTGATTTCTTCATTAAGCATATTTTAATGCCAGATTTCTATAATACTTAATCTAAAATCCTAAGCTGTCAGCCTTTTTTATCTTATGATTTGTTCTAACTCTTTGAGATATGTGTGTGGTATAAGGATGTGAATTTTAGCTAACACACGCGTGTGCACATATGTATATTTACAGGGTGGCCATAAAGTTCACATGCAATTGCACATGGCCTTTATGGCCACCCTGTATGAGTGGCTACTTGGTGCCAGACATTGTTCTACAAGTTTCACACCTGTGAACTCATTTATTACTTTTATTACTTATAATATCTACATGAGGCAAAATTATTATTAGTTATTATTGTTGAATGCTACAGATGAGGAAACTTAAGAACAGAGAGGTTAAATAACTTGCCTAAGGTCACATAGACAGTAAGTGAAGGAGGAAGATTTAAAAGTAGACAGGCAAACATATGGAGTAATCTATGACAGTGATGCTCAAGCTACCTGGGCTTCACAACATCATTAAAAATGTCAAGTTTTAAAAATTCCTTTTGCCCTAGGAATCTATGTGTGTTACTTTATTTGATTTTAATTGCACTGGTAACTAATATACATATAAAATAATGACAGCTTACCGAGAATTACATTCTAGAAATTTTCATTATTTAGCAAAACCAAAGGTAGTAATATCAACGCATTTCACAAAATTGGGATTAAGCAAAGAGTTATAAAGTGGATCTAAAATGTATGTTGGGGAAGAGAAAAATCTTACTTTCAAATCTGATGGAATTCTTCTTAGGGAAATAACGATTTAGTAGAAATTCTTAGTAAGTCATTGGGAGGCAAATGCATGGGCTACAAGAGAAAGAAAAGGCAGGACCCGGGGCAAGTTGATTCGCTCTTAAAAAGAAATTGAGGAAAATTTGGTTTCTTTTCAGGGCTAGCCCATGAGAGGGCAGTGAGAGTTGAGGACATAAGGGGGAGACATGGAACAAACGGCAGCAGACAAGGGGACAAGGCTGGAGAGAGCCACTGAGGTCTCTGTGCTGCAGACGACGAGGGAAGCTTCACAAATAAGGATAAAAATGAGGATGTCAAACAAAACGCCCATCACACTGCTCTGCCTGCTCCTTACCCTACCCTGTACTCGCAGACCTGGGCAGGATGCAAACAGGAGTCTGTGTTTCCCAGATCCCTCTACAAGGTTTGTGTTATGCCTATGTTCAGCCTGCTCAAAGCCTGTAAACCAGAACATTCTGGATTGTGCCAAAAAGAGACAGATGATACCTGAAAGAAACTAAACACAGAGTGGAGAGGGAGGATGCCGGGAAAGCAGGGTCCCGAGCACACGTGTCCGTGGAGAGTGGAGAGAGAGGGTGTGGGGAAAGCAGGGTCCCGAGCACACGTGTCCGTGGAGAGTGGAGAGAGAGGGTGTGGGGAAAGCAGGGTCCCAAGCACACGTGTCCGTGGAGAGTGGAGAGAGAAGGTGTGGGGAAAGCAGGGTCCCAAGCACACGTGTGCATGGAGTTACAGGGAGGACTGTGTCCCCACCTCTCTGTGATGGGGAATCAGGTGAAGCTTTCAAGACTTTGCAAGGATGACCCTGGGAGAAAGCAGCACTTGATAAAGAGAGTCTGAAAGGCATCCTTTCCCAAAACAAAACAGATTGATTATATTTCTAACCCTGCTTGAATCTCTTTGTAGATGTGAGAAAGGTGAATGTGCACTGAGGCGGGTGGTTTCTTCCACAAGTTTCATGCTCGGCACACGTTTAATCTGCTTAAAGTTTGTAAATGAGACCACCTTGGATTGAAATGTGCTGTGTCTATACTTAGACTGACCTTGACTAGTTCTTGAAAGTCTCAGCAAAGAGATATTACTCAATAAATGATGCTTACTTGACACCATTCACAAAATATATTCCCAGATGCATAATATCTAAGTGTAAACTGTAAAACTTTAAATATTTTAGAGGACAGTGTAAAAGATTATGATATTAAAATGCTGTAGATGATTTCCAAATCAAGTGTTAAAGAAAAATATTGGTTAATATTACTGCATCAAACTTGAATACATCATTGACACATAGAACTTAACAGAGGAAAAAGAAAAGCAGACATTTATAACATATTTCATTGATAAATGATTATAATCATGAAAAAGTTACATAAAAGCACAAATCAATAAGAAGAAAATAATGAGAGAAATGGGCAACTCCCATATTTGAAAGGGCAAGGCACTGTGTGTTAGTAAAGCTGTGAGGATGTGCTCCAACATGGCCGGTGGGGTAGAAAGTGTTGCAAGAATTTTTGAGAGTAATTTTTCAGTATCTACTAGTATTTGAGATATATATACATAAATTCCAGTAATTTCACTTTAGTTATATGTTCTTGAGAAACTTTTGCACACATACATATGGAAATGTGTGCACTGAACCACTCTTTTTTTTTTTTTTTTTTTGCAGTTTTTGGCTGGGACTGGGTTTGAAACCGCCACTTCCGGTATATGGGGCTGGTGCCCTACTCCTTTGAGCCACAGGCACTTCCCCGAACCACTCTTTATAACAATGAAAAATTCAGAACAATCTACAGGTCTGTTGATAAATTGGAGAAATAATTATATTATATTCATGCCTTGGCATAAAGAAGAATAGTTTAAATGATTAAACTAAAGGTATGTGTGTCATTTGGAATGACATCTAAAACATATATATAAAACAAGTAAATTAAAGAAAGATAGATATGCTTATATAAATTAAGACTATATATTTCATGAAGAATATAAAAACATGAATGGAAAGAATATATTCCAATTTCTATAAATGATGAATTAGAAAGGGGAGCTGAATTGTACCTATGGTATATTTCTGAAAAAAAAAAAAACTAAAGAAAGAAGCTTCAAGTTTTCCATTTGATGGACTTTGGCTCAGTTATGTTTGGTAACATGGTAAGCCCTCCTAGAACAGGTTGCATTTAAAGAGGCTGGTCCTTGAAGACAGAGATGTCTTAAACTGGAGCAGGGCAAGATGTCATAGGATGGTTAAGGTAGATCTAGTGTGTTGGTAAGTCTGGGCACATAATAATACTACACATACACTGGCACCGTTAACTGGGAAAATTAGCTTAGGAGCAGGGTGTGGACTGAGCCAGAGAAGTAGCAAAATAATATCAAGACCAACTTTAAGGATATCAAAGCCAGCTTAAAGCTGTTTCTAAATACAGCCATAAGTAGGGTAAGCAATTCATCAAGAAGGAACTGGAAGCAGATAAGTCTAATTTTTTTGCACAAATCAGGACTGCAATGCAGGTCAGCCTTGGTTCTGTGGAGTCAGGTCCTCCATCTAGGTTTGTGGAGATAGTTGGATATGAGAGAGAGAATTGGAATTGGTTCACAGTTTTGGGGATTTTAAAGCATGACCTAGATGACCTCAAAGGAGATGTGGGGGCAAGGATGTAGAGCTCTTTCCTTTACTCACAAGTCTATCTTCTCTACTTCTTTTGCAACAAATAAAAGTAGAGAAAAGTTGAAATTCAAAAATTCATTGGTTTAAAGAATTAAAAGTAAAAACAGAACCAATGAAAGCTGGCCTTGGAGGGGAGGGGAAAGATGGCTGACTGGAGCCAGCCTCCGATAGAAACTCCCGTCCAGAGGGAAGGATAATGTCCAGAAAGGACCCAGTTAAGCTGAAGACTGGGAGCTGAGCAGAGAGAGAAGAGTGATAACTGTAGGTCACGTCTGCTGAGGCAAGCTGCGACTCCAAGAAAGCAAACTTCAGGTTCAAAATTCATCCCAAAGGAAAAGTGTCCATACCCTCCCCCAAGAAAGTTGTGTTTCTTTTCTTTTTCTCTTTGTTTGCTCCTGTAGGTTTTCTACAGGTGAGTAGTATACTGAAGACCTCTTGTCTCACCCTACGGGTGAGAGCTGTAGGAAGTGGGGTCTATTCTCCTGACCACGAGCACTCTCTTGCCAGGCAGAAAAATTGAACTAACGTTATCCCTACCATTCTGAATTTCCGGTCCACCCTTTTCCCCTTACCTGACCAACCATAAGCCTAACCCCTGCAGAGACTGCAGGAAGAGGCTCATAGCAGCGTCCCCAGCTCTGCAGGACCAAGAGCCCCGCTCCCGCCTGGCCAAAGCCTTGCCTCTGGCCCTGGTAGAGCTGCTGGTCTGTGCCCTCCCCCCCCCCCTACGTGCTCAGCCCTGTGGTAGCCTCACTGCCGCACCCCACCCACCCGGTCAGAGTTGTGAGCCGAGTGCTCTCTTTGCAGAAGTCACCGGGTGCCAGAAACTGCCAGAACCATGTGCAGCATCCCCTGCCCTGCTACTGGAACCATATGTCCCACGCTCCCAGAACTGTTCCTACAGCCAGAATTCCCTGGCTGTGGCAGTCGCCTGGGAGCTGAATGGGATCACTTCCCTCAAATATCCAGCAACAAAAGAGCAATCCCACTGGGGTCTAATCTTGGAGAGACACCCCAACTCTGAGGACTGCCAGAGGAAACCAGAACTAGCTCTATAGGGATACTGGTGGTACAGAGTAGCTGAGGCAAACGCATGGTGGCTGAGGAAGAAAAGCATTTTCTGACTTGTTACCTTCAGGATTAGCCTGAGTCCAAGTGGAACACTCACCAGTGGCTACTGAGTACCTGTGGCAGACAGGCCTAAGCGTCCCCCACGTGGCTGGAGGCAGAGGGTAGTGGTTGGGCCGCAAGGGCATTGACCTTTCTTTGACTCTGACAGGTGCAAAACCCCGGCACATCGGCTTATTGGAGGGAGAAGGACCTCAGCCCTGTGGAGTCACCAGTGACTGGGCGTGACAGAGGAGCAAAGTGGAGAAAGAGCCAGAGCCTCCTGGTCCAACTCTGCTATTGGGTGGGCCTTTCTCATTCCACAGAACACCACAGTGAGCCAAACTTGAGCAGCCAGTAGACCTCTGCCATATAGTTGCTGGAGAACTCCCACATGAGAGTTTGTACTGAATGGGTCAATTGGTTTGGAACTCCTAACCTAGGCCAACCACCAAAGGACCCTCTTGGGTGGTACCCTGGTTGTGTGGTAACGAGAAGGATTGATTTTCCTCTTCCAGTTGTTATCCATGGGGGGTGGGGTGTCTTAGTTGCTTGTATTTCTCCACAGCTAAGACTTCAGCAGAGTCACTGATCCAATTGGATTGGCCAAACACCAGCTGAATACAAGACAGAGGCACCTAATCCCACCACACCAAGCAGGTTTCCTCAGTCTCAGACTGTAATAGTGTACGGGTCCTTTGCAAAGTTATAGGGGAAAAAGCTGCAGTCATCAGTCCCAGATTCTTGACAAAGGGCTGGTTAACCACAACTCCAGGAACTCCCAATACAATTTCACCGTACCTGCCCACCTAGCCAAGAGTGAAAAATAATCATGAGGAGGAATCAGCAGAAAAACTCTGGCAACATGAATAATCAGAGAGATCAACTCCCCCAAGAAACAAAATGGCAGACACAGCACAAAATACCATTTATAAACAAATGGCTGAGATGTCAGAAATTGAATTCAGAATTTGGATAGCAAATAAGATCAAAAGAATGAAGGTAAAGATGAAATTAGAATTTCAAGGAGTAATTCAAAAGATGGCTCAAGAATTCAACGAATTCAAAGACAAAATCACCAAAGAATTGGACACATTAAGGCAAGAACTGGTAGCCCTCAAATATATGAGAAATACGGTAGAATCCCTCAGTAACAGACTGGAGCAGGCAGAAGAAAGGCTCTCTGACATTGAAGACAAAGCTTTTGAATGTTCCCAAATGCTCAAAGAGGAAAAAAGTGGAGAACAAAAACAGATCATTCTCTCAGAGAGCTCTGGAATAATTCGAAGAGATCTAATATTCACCTTATAGGAATACATGAAGGTGATAAGGTTGCTGCAAAAGATACAGAGGCTTTACTTCATGAGATAATCAAACAAAATTTTCAGACATGCCAAGAGAATCTGAAATTCAGATAGCAGACAGTTTGAGAACAGTGGCACGAATCACTCCAAATAAAAATTCTCATAGACACATTATAATAGCTTTGCCAAAGTTAATATGAAGGAAAAAATCCTACAAGCCACCAGACATAAGAAAACCATAACCTACAAGGGGAAGAACATTAGAATGGCTGCAGATCTCTCTGCTGAAACTTTTCAAGCTAGAAGAGAGTGGTCATCGACCTTTAATCTCCTTAAACAAAATAACTTTCAACCCAGGATCCTGTATCCAGCAAAAATGAGTTTCATCTATAATGGAGAACTTAAATACTATAATAACATGCACATGTTGAAGAAATTTGCCATAACTAAACCAACTCTACAGGATATTCTCAGACCTATCCTCCATAATGAACAGCACAATCCTCCACCACAAAAGTAAACTCACTCAGAAACTTTTGATCAAATCCCAACTTCCACAGTGGTGAAAGGATTAAAAATGTCCACTGGAGTTTTGAAAAACTCAATACCCAAAATACTATCTGGCTTATCAATACTCTCAATTAATGTGAATGGCTTAAATTGCCCTCTAAAGAGGCATAGGTTGGCTGACTGGATACAACACCTCAGGCCAGACATCTTCTGCATTCAAGAATCTCACCTTACCTTAAAAGATAAACATAGACTCAGGGTGAAGGGATGGTCATCTATAATTCAGGCAAATGGAAATCAGAAAGAAGCAGGTATTGCAATCTTATTCGCAGATACAATAGGCTTTAAACCAACAAAAGTAAAGAAAGATAATGATGGTCACTTCATATTTGTTAAGGGCGACACTCAACATGATGAAATTTCAATTATTAACATTTATGCACCCAACCAGAATGTGCCTCAATTTATAAGACAGACTCTAATAGACATGAGCAACTTGATTTCCTCCAGCACCAAAATTGTCAGAGACTTTAACATTCCTTTGGCAGTGTTGTATAGAGCCTCCGAAAAGAAGCTAACCAAAGAAATTTTAGACTTAAACTTAACCATCCAACATTTGCATTTAATGGACATCTACAGAACCTTTCATCCTGACAAAACTGAATACACATTCACCTCATCAGCCCATGGATCATCCTCCAAAATTGATCACATCTAACGTCACAAGTCTAACCTCAACAAATTTAAAAGAATAGAAACCATTCCTTGTATTTTCTTGGACCATGATGGAATAAAAATTGAACTCAGTAACAACAGGAATTTGCATACATATACAAAAACATGGAAACTAAATAAACTCATGCTAAATGATAGCTGGGTCATGGATGAGATTAAGAAGGAAATTGCCAAATTTTGGGAAAAAAATGATAATGAAAACATGACCTATCAGAACCTCTGGGATAGAGGCAGTCCTGTGAGGGAAATTTATAGCTTTGCAAGCCTTCCTCAAAAGAACGGAAAGGGAGGAATTCAACAATTTAATGGGACATCTCAAACAAATGGAAAAGGAAGAACATTTCAACCCTAAACCCAGTAGAAGAAAAGAAGAAACCAAAATTAGAGCAAAACTAAATGAAATTGAAAAGAAAAGAATCATACAACAGATAAAACAATCAAAAAGCTGGTTTTTTGAAATGGTTAATAAAATAGATAAACCTTTGGTTAATCTAACCAGAAGTAGAAGAGTAAAAATCCCTCATCAATCAGAAATGATCTAGGCCAAAGAACAACAGACTCTTCATAAATTCAACAAAGCCTTAATGAATATTGCATAAAATTCTATTCTCAGAAGTATGAAAATCTGAAAGAAATAGATCAATACTTAGAAACATGCCACTCTTCCAGACTTAGCCAAAAAGATGTGGAAATGTTGAACAAGCCTATATCAAGTTCTGAAATAGCATCAACTATAAGAAATCTCCCCCAAATGAAAATCCTGGGACCAGATGGCTTCACATCAGAATTCTACCAGACCTTTAAAGAAAAACTAGTACCTATATTACTTAGCCTTTTCCAAAACATAGAAAAAGAAGGAATACTTCCCAACACATTCTATGAAGCAAATATCACCCTAATACCCAAATCAGGAAAAGACCCAACAAGAAAAGAAAATTATAGACCAATATCTCTAATGAATATTGATGCAAAAATATTCAATAAGATCCTAGCAAACAGAATCTAACAGCACATCAAACAAATTATACATCACGACCAGGTAGGTTTCATCCCAGGGTCCCAAGGATGGTTCAATATATGTAAATCCATAAATATAATACATCACATAAACAAATTAAAAAACAAAGACCATATGATTCTCTCAATTGATGCATAAAAGCTTTTGATAATATGCAGGATCCTTTCTTTTCTTTTCTTTTTTTTTTTTTTTTTCAGACAGAGCCTCAAGCTGTCACCCTGGATAGAGTGCAATGGCATCACAGCTCACAGTAACCTCCAATTCCTGGGCTCAAGTGAGTCTCCTGCCTCCACCTCCCAAGTAGGTGGGACTTCAGGCACCCGCCACAACGCCCGGCCATTTTTTGGTTGCAGCCATCATTGTTGTTTGGCGGGCCTGGGCTGGATTCGAACCTGCCAGCTCAGGTGTACGTGGCTGGTGCCTTAGCCCGCTGAGCCACAGGCACTGAGCCGCAGCATCCTTTCTTGATCAGAATGCTTAAGGAAATAGGTATGAAAGAACATTTCTTAAATTGATAGAAGCCATCTACAGCAAACCCACAGCCAAAATTGTATTGAATGGAGTAAAATTGAAATCATTTCCACTCATATCAGGAACCAGGCAAGGATGCCCACTGTCTCCACTGCTTTTTAACATTGTAATTGAAATCTTAGCCACCGCAATCAGGCAAGAGAAGGCAAACAAGGAGATCCAAAGAAGACCAGAGGCGATCAAACTGTCACTCTTCACAGATGATATGATAATATAACAGGAAAACCCCAGGGAATCAACTACAAAACTCCTAGAAGAGATCAAGGAATACAGCAATGTCTCAGGATACAAAATTAACACAAATCTATAGCCTTTATATACACCAACAATAGTCAAGGGGAAAAAACAGTCAAGGACTCTATTCCCTTTATAATAGTGCCAAAGAAGATGAAATATCTGGGAGTGTATCTAACTAAGGACGTGAAAGAACTCTATAAAGAGAACTATGAAACTCTGAGAAAAGAAATAGCTGAAGATGTTAACAAAAGGAAAAATATACCATGCTCATGGCTGGCATGAATCAACATTGTTAAAATGTCTATACTACCTAAAGCAATCTACAGATTTAATGCGATCCCTATTAAAGCACCTCTGTCATACTTTAAAGACCTGGAAAAATTATATATATATATATATATATATTTGTTTTATAAGGAAACAGAAAAAACCTCGAATAACCAAGACATTACTCAGAAATAAAAACAAATCAGGAGGAATCACGCTTCCAGGCTTCAGACTATACTATAAATCAATAGTGATCAAAACAGCATGGTACTGGCACAAAAACAGAGAGGCAGATGTATGGAACAGAATTAAAGACCAAGAGGTGAACCCAGACACTTATCATCATTTGATTTTTGATAAGTTTATCAAAAATATAAATTGGAGGAAAGATTCCCTATTCAACAAATGGTGCTGGGTGAATTGGCTGGCAACCTGTAGAAGACTGAAACTGGACCCACACCTTTCTCTTCTAACAAAAATTGACTCTCACTGGCTAAAGGACTTAAACTTAAGACATGAAACTCTAAAAATTCTTAGAGAGAGTATAGGGAAAACACTTGAAAAAATTGGCCTGAGAGAATACTTTATGAGGAGGACACCCCAGGCAATTGAAACAACATCAAAAATACATTACTGGGGCAAACTAAAAAGCTTCTGCACTGCCAAGAACACACTAAGTAAAGAAAATAGACAGCCCTCAGAATGGGAGAGGATTTTTGCAAGTTATATTTCCAACAAAGGTCTAATAACCAGAATCCACAGAGAACTCAAACTTAATACTAAGAAAAAAACAAGTGAATCCATTTCATTGTGGGTAAGAGACATGAACAGAAGCTTCTCTGTAGAAGACAGGCACATGGTCTACAGACACATGAAAAAATGCTCATCATCTTTAATCATCAGAGCAATGCAAACTAAAACCACTCTGAGTGAGATACTGTCTAACTCCAGTAAGAGTAGCCCATATAACAAAATCCCAAACCTACAGATGTTGGCGTGGATGTGGGGAAAAGGGAACACTTCTGCACTGCTGGTGGGAATGCAAGCTAGTACATTTCTTTTGGAAGGAAGTTTGAAGAACACTCAGGGATCTAAATGGAGACCTGCCATTCGATTCTGCAATTCCTTTTCTAGGTATATATCCAAAGGACCAAAAATCATTTGGCAATAAAGATATTTGCACCAGATTGTTCATTGCAGCTCAATTCATAATTTCCAAGTCATGGAAGAAGCCCAAGTGCCCATTGACCCATGAATGGATTAATAATTTGTGATATATGTATACCATGGAATACTATGCAGCATTAAAAAAAATGGAGACTTTCACCTCTTTTATGTTTACATGAATGGAGCTGGAAAATATTCTTCTTAGTAAAGTATCTCAGGAATGGAAAAACAAATATCCAATGTACTCAGTACTGCTGTGAAACCAATTTATAATCACTCACAGTTGCATATGAAAAATGAAACACACTTATAGCCTAGGATGAAGGAGGGAAGGGGAGGGAGAAGGAAAGGGAGGGAGTGGGTCACTAGAGGGAGGGTTAGTAGGGGGACTACACCTATAGAGCATATTGCAAGTACAAGTTGGATCTTCAGGTGTAGAACACAAATGTCTTAACGCTGTAATTGGGTAAATGAGGTGAAGGCTATGTTGATTAGTAGGATGTAAGCACTCCAATTTGTACAAATAATCAACACATTGAATACCATAATGGCATAAATGTATTCATGATCTAGGTACAAATGACTTAATACAAAAAAAAAAAAAAATTAAAACAAAAAAAGAAAGCTGGCCCCAAATAGCAAGTGGGTCACTTGTCCTCCAAGCTCTCAAAGCCTGCTATTTAACAAACCCTGATTTGGAAAATAAATTTTGTTTTAGTAACAAAACAAAGTCTGCTGGCTGGCATGATAAAGCTTAGAAGTCAGCATGTCCTTTAAGAAAAGGTCACTGTATAATTTCAGTATTTACACTACCAACTATATTGTCAATAAATTATACTTACTATTGTATAATGCAGGAAAAAGCAATGTTCCTTGTT
The DNA here is from genome assembly GCA_963574655.1 of Perodicticus potto. Taxonomy (NCBI): domain Eukaryota; kingdom Metazoa; phylum Chordata; class Mammalia; order Primates; family Lorisidae; genus Perodicticus; species Perodicticus potto. Next base: position 38,701 of record CAUYRH010001191.1, read on the forward strand.
TATCTTTGGCTGCTGTTTACCTTTAGCTCTGTTGTGGGAAAGAGAACTTGAACAATGCTAAGCTTTTCCTTAATGAGATCCTGATTAGACAGGCTGGACTGATGCACACGGCACAGTATACTAACGCTGAAGAGCAAAACTAAACTCTTCACGCCCCTCCCCTGCAAGCAGAATTGTCTTCAGCTCAGAAAAGAACCTCTCTCCAGTGACCTATCTCCACGGAATGCCTGCCCTAATGAGCCCAATAGCCTCCTTGACACTGTCTGGGGCTGTTCTCACATCTTTCTCTGTTCTGTGCTGGCCTTGCCAAGCTCTCAAACAAGGAAATAAACCCACTGTATCTCAGCTTCTCAACATTGCAATTAACAGAATCACCAGACTAGGTATTGCAAAGAATTTGAGGGTCTTAATTAATAATTTTTGTTTTTTGGTCTGGATTCTGGTTTAGAGGTCTAAGAACTCCATTGAATTTGTGTCTGCACATTTCTCAAGAGAAAGATTTTGAGCTTACAGCCGATTATCAAAGGGGTTAGCAACCATTATTTATTACATTGATTATTTTTATAGATCAGAAAATGAAGAACAATATTTTTCCTTTTCTCCAGGTAGATAGCCCTTAATGGAGGAATAAGGACCAGTTTCTGGTCCTGTGAACTTTGAGTGGTATTCTCATCACATAAAAAGAGCTGAGGTTAACTTGCCTTTATGAAAACATCAATTCTTACTTCACCTGACATATTCTGAGAACTTCAGTGTTACATGGACATCTTTGTGACCAGCAAAGTCCTTTCAGGATTCCTCCAAAATTCACTCACAGCCCAAATGGTTGTGTTGCCTATGAGTTCAGGAATGTTCATGATATTCACCCTCCTTGAGAGCTTCAACATTAAACATTTTCCTTCCATAACTGAACTCCAAAGAGGTACCAATCCAAAGCCATGCTTAGTTAATAGTGTGTACTTATTTCCCTTTATTCCTTGATATCAAGAATAGAGATCTAAAAAAATTCAAAATATTGAATTTTTCCATTTTTCAGGATCTCTATTGGAATGAGAGAAAAGAGAATGGTATCAAGATAGAACAAATATATATTATTTCATAATTAAAAGACAGGATTTTAAAATAGAGGTTTAATTAATGTTTTAATATTTACAAAGCAACAAAACAACCCAAATGATCTTTGACTAATTTATGTTTTTAAAGGATTATTTTATGCCCTGCCCCAATGAAATATTTCCTTTGCTGGCATTACACTATTCTTCTTTAAAGAATTTGCAAGTATTTAATCTTTTTTGGTAAGGCATAGAATTTCCTGAAAGGTTAACAGAATCATAGGTTAAAGGGTTAAAGCATTGTCCCCAGAGCAGGTTCAAATTCCAGCTAAGCCACTTCCTAGCTGTACGACTCTGTGCAAATTTTATTTTTGTTTTTTGAGACAGAGTCTCACTCTGTGCCCTGCGTAGAGTGCCATGGCATCATAACTCTCACAGCAACCTCAAACTCCTGAGCTCAAGCAATCCTCCTCCCTCAGCCTCCAGAGTAGATGGGACTATAGGCACCTACTACAACACCAGGCTAGTTTTTCTGCTTTTGGTAGAGACAGGTCTTACTCTTGGTCAGGCTGGTCTCAAACTCCTGAGCTCAGGCAATCCACCTGCCTCAGCCTCCTAGAGTACTAGGATTATAGGCATGAGCCACTGTGCCTGGCCACAAATTTTATATAATTACTTTGTACCTTAATCTTCTCATTTCTAAAATGCAAGTGGTGAAAATAATAGTACTGTCTACTTCATAGTAGCACTTTAGCAAGTACTTAAGTATAATTGCTATTACTATTAGATGTTATTTTCATGGTTATTATCTCATCAATATATTGTACTTCACTCTTCAAATCTGTCACCTCTGCCTTGTGGAGAACTGAGGGGCTTCCGAATGTTGAAGCTGAACTGCCAAGATTCTCTGTGTTCCATAACACACACATTCTTAACAGCACATTAATCGCTTCTGGACTGATCACAGTTGAAAAAATTGCTTTTTCAACTTCCTCTTTGGGTTATCAGTAAAGGTAAATAGAATAAAGGCAAGGCAAATGAACATCTGTGGGTTTTGTGGTCTTTTGATCACTGTTTCTGACTGGTGATGACCCTGGCTCCCAGGTTGCAATTCTGAAGGTGTAGCAGAAAGGTGGGGACCAGAGTACACTACTGGCTGGGTCCTTTGTCTCTACTGAGTCTCCTGAGAGAGCAGCTGAAACCAGCCACCTTATCTGATGGCTGCCCTTCTTCACTGTCTCTTAAGACAAAAAAAAAAAAAAAAGAGATCCTACCTATTATAAATGAATTATATCCATTGTTTCACCTCTATGTCCTCAAAGTCACTGATTTTTATGCTAAATCCCACACACTTTTGGCATCTATGCATCCATTTTGATAATTTGTGTTTAAGGTTTAACTATCTGACTTAGGTAAGACATGGTCTAAAAAAATCTTCCTTCTGCCCCTACTCAATATTATTGCTTCTGTGGTTCGCTATCTCCCGACTTTGCCCCCAAATGCATGATTTTTATGTAGCTTATTTTCTGCCTGGGGGAGGAGGTAGGAAAGCTATGAATAGGAGAACAACTAAATGGAAAAACAGAACACAGAGAAAAACAAAGGAATGTTAAGGAGAGACAAAATCATGCAGAATATGAGTTAATTAACTTGTAGTAGGACTTTTATGTTGATGGATTGGGAATGGGCTCAAAGCTGCCAGCATTGGTCGTAGAAGATTACTATAGGCAATCAACTTTTCTAGTCTAATGAGAGAGCTCAAAAAGCTGCAATTTATAACCAAGAAGTAGCAATGGAAACTCTAAGCCTTATATCTTGGCATAATTCCCAGGGAAGTCGATGGGGAGACCCACTGGCTATGAACACCATTCTGTGCAATCTGACGTTTTTCATTTGGTGGAATTTTGTTGCCAAAGATATTGCATCCAGTTATAGAAATCTTAGTGGATGTACATTATTTCATATGTCACTTAGCCTGGCAAGAAATTTAAAGGGCATGTCTTCTACTAAAATAAAAGATTTAACCTCTTTTGCCCATTATGCAATAAGCATTCTAAACCCTATGGAAATCACTCATGTTGTAGGTGGGGAGAACAAATCAATTATTATTTTTAACCAAAAAGGAAAAATTTTGGTGGAATCTATTACCCTTCATAATGAACTATGCATACATTCAGAGGCATTTCCTAGGGATTAGAAATGTTACTTTATATCTTTTAATCAATTTTTAAAATTTTTCGTTTTTTAAAATGTGTGTGCAACTGAACACTGCTTTTAGTTAAATCCCAGGGAACAAACAAATCAGTGCTGATTTACAGAGGTTGTAAACCAGGGTCTAATGTTTTCAAATCCTAATTGTTGGCAGAGTATGGAGAGTAGTTAATAGAGGAATACCTTAAGGTTTATTAACCTACTGAAATAATTCAGGAATAAAAAGGATACTATGATATTAACATGCATTTCCTTTCTTCTCTTAGGCTGAGAAAGCTCCAATCTTCAATCTCTTTGCTATTCTTCTCTGTCTCAGAATTGTCCAAACTAGACAAGCCTGGCCATACAATGAAAGAAATGGCTAAGATCACTAAGAGAATAACAATCTTCCCAGACAGACAGATGTTACAGACCTGATATCTACAAAGTTGGAATGGAGTCCTGCTACCTAGAGTCAGCTGAGGAGTTTTAAGAACTACCCATGCTTGAGCCCTACTTTTAGAAATTGGTCTGGGGTTGGCCACATCAGTACTAGTTTTTAAAAGCTTTCCAAGTGGGGGCAGCACCTATGGCTCAAAGGAGTAGGGCCCTGGCCCCATACACCAGAGGTGGTGGGTTCAAACCTGGCCCCGGGTCAAAAACTGCAACAACAACAACCAAAAAAGCTTTCCAAGTGATTGTAATATGTAGTCAATGTTGAGTCCTAACTGTATGAAAAGTGAAGGGATAAAGTTGAATTTTCAAAGTTCTATTCTGGGTAGTTACTAGTGACTAGATATTCATCATTACGTTTAAGTCATAAAACTAAACAAAATACTATTCTTAAAGCATTTTGGTGATTTCCTTGCTTTTCATTCTCTCAGCACGGTCATTTGAATCTTCAAAAAAAGGAAGAAGCTCCTAGAGCAGTGATTTACAACCTGTGTTCAGCGAGAGGATCTTGCCACAATTTTTTTTAAAGATCATTAATTAAATGATTTTTGAAATAAGTTCAAAGCACAGTAAGTATATTGTCATTACTTTTTAAAAATCAACATAATTTAAGTATGCCACGGAAGTTTAACTCTAGGTTCAAGTGTATCCTGAGATAAAAAAAGGTTGAAGACACTGTCTTACGGCCTTGCTCGCGGCTTCAGGACAAAGCCTTGCTGGGGTCCTGGGTCCCCTGTTCACCTAACCACCCACAGACCTTGGGGTGGGATCTTTATGGCATTGAGAGAAACCATGGGTGGGCGTATGATTTATATTTCCAAATCAGACACCAAATGTCTTTTATGCAGTATTTTGGTGACTAAACGTGAAACGATTCAGCAAAATTATCCCCAACTCCAAAACCAAACCAAAGATGGGGGAGCACGCATACTCCTTTTAATTACCTAATATTATGGCAATAATTGCATGTCTGGAATTGATACTAATTTTTCTCCTCATCAGGCTCTTGGTCTCAGGAACCAAAGAATGAATTCACGGATCACAGAAAAGAAAAAGCAAGAATTTGATAGTTTATGGAGGACAAGAAAGCTTCCAACACCACAGAGAGGGCCCCAAGCAGGCTGCAGCTGCAGGGGCCTGCTGGGGGCTTTTATACCTAGTCTGCCCGCCCAATCCTGCTGGCAAACACTGATTGGGTCCTTCGAACCTAACCAGCTCACAATGATTGGTTTCTTTAAACCTTAACCGCTGGGCCTCTGTTGATTGGCCCTCTATTCCACCAGCTCACTCCCCTGACCAATCCCCTAGGGGGAGTCCCGCCCCCTGAATCCCTGCCCAGCAATAGCCGGTGACTAGGGGCCACACAGGTCCCTTCCCTTTCTCTCGCCAGCTTCCCACTCCCTGCCTAAGGCCTTCTGGCTTCCATTGTATGAGGCCTTTGCTTCCTATTCCGTTCCAACTTGATCACCTCACCTTTACTGCTTCCTTACTTTGTGACAAGGATCTCTCTTTTACCTGTGCTCCGGTATCTCAGCTTGTGAACAGCTACAGACTAATTGTTCATGCTGAGAGTACATAGTGCTTATATTAAAGTCCTTGTTTAGCCACATGTTATGGTGTTTATTAACTGTATGACTTCAATATATAAGTCTTATTATAATGAAAGGTTTCTGTGGCCAGCTGTGCTGGTGTGTGCCTGTATTCCCAGCTACTCTGGAGGCAGGAGGGTCCCTGAATCCCAGGAGCTGGAGGCTGCAGAGAGCTGTGACAGCACCATTGCACCTCTGAGAGACAGAGCAGACCCTGTCTCTAAAAAATGAGCAAGCAAATGAAACAATTGATGCTTTCCAAGTAGCAATTCTCCTTTAAAATTGTTAGTTCCTAAATTTATCTAAAGTATCTTAAATAGGGAAATAGCAATCATTTCTATTTTAATCCACCAAAAAAAGGAAATAAGATTGGAAACAATTGGGGGCTTAAAAATTATAGAAATATCCATAGAATCCCCAATTTCCTTTCAAAGGTTTCAGGACTTCACACCTAAATTTACTTATTTTTAGCTCTTGGGTCCGCTTTAAATGTGAAATTTTTTTTTTTTTTTTTTTTTTTGCAGGTTTGGCCAGGGCCGGGTTTGAACTTACCACTTCCAGTATATGGGGCCAGCGCCCTACTCCTTTGAGCCACAGGCGCCACCCTAAATGTGACATTTTAAAATAGCAACATAAAAAGTTGCAGGCTAAAACTATAGCCTATAAACCTGTTGGAACAAGTTTATCCCACATATTAAGGCAAACTAAATTACTGTATTCATCTCCCCAAAATTGTTTCCCCACAAGTAATCAGGCTTATCTGTGACCCAATTCTAGTTGCTCATGAATGGGGGCGGGGTTCCGCAAACCCACAACAGTAGAAGGATTTATGAACCTGCACATGGGTGTTAGCCACTTCAAGTAAATACAGGTCAAGGCAAACTTTTAGCTGTCTGTACTTAGCCTTGATTACAGGGGTTACACAAATGAGACAAATGTATCTAGGACTTAGAAAATTGCTTAGACACTTTTTCCCCCATAAATCTTAATCACAGGGGTTAATCAAATATTGTAGTCAAATATTTTTCACCGCCTACTTTCATGGCTGCAAAAATCCGTAGAGCATTTTTGTAGTTCAGTTATTCAAATCTTCCCTGATGGTAAATTTAGTGTTCTCCCTACCTGGGCCCTGGGGACATTCTGCAGGCAGTTGGATGGACCTAAGCCTAAATACAGGCGTAACACAAATACTATGTTGACTTTGGTATAAATTCTACTTGTTAAGATCTGACATCATAGAGCGTAGGTTGCATTGATACAGATATTGTGACTGAATCAGGCAGATAAGGCCTGATTATGCTACTTTAGTTCAAAATGGAATTGTTTTGAGGGCTGTGAACTAGTCCACTGTTTATTTTGATTTTAAAAGGTTTTTGAGTTGCATGCCATACTAGTCGTTTGCATGATTTTAGAATTCCTGTCACTATCTTCATACTTCCAATTGTCATCTCTGTTGACTGACAAGTACACTCGTGACAGTACTGACCCATTCTTACAGGTGCATAGGTAATATTTCAGCTCAGATGAAACAGTTAAATCTGAATTCCAAAGATTTTAGCTGTTGCGGATACCATTATGTTTTCTACATAGACGCTGATCTTCTTTTAAAATAAAATTCCTACTGCCAAGGTATTTACTGAGAAGCCAGGACAAGGATCACCGTGGGTCTGTGCTCATGAGACTCAGTGATTTGGGGGTGCAACCCCATTCTGTCTGCCTGCTGCTGTCCTTTCAGGAGACTGGAGTGACTTACCGCTGTGTACACTTCCTTGGTAAAGATTCCCATGAAAGCTGATGAGACAGGCCAGGACTGTGTCACTCAGGAAACAGGAAGATAGGCAGTCTCTAACCTGGTTCTCGGTGGGGGCTTAATTAGGTCTCATTCTTTTATGGGCACAAAAATTATTAGTCTCAGTTTTGATTTTTCCACCTGGAATGAATAAAGCTGAGTTCATTAAACCTTTTGATCTACTTCTAGCCTCTCAAATCGGATTTTCTGTACTTAGTTTTGTAAATATAACATCATGAGGAAGCAGAGAAATAATATCACCAAGAGAAAAACAGTAGGTCTCAGTTAGAATTCAAGTTGTATCTAAGTTGTCAATAAATGAAACCAACAACTTTATGCCAGTTTACATTAGAACTCTTCAAAGATATTAGTTGTGACAGCTGCTATTGACATTCTTGAAATGACAAAAATAAAGTTAGATAAAATATTTGCCTTTAGCAAATCAAAATCCCAACAAGTTAACTGATTTTAAATAATTCCTCTCAGGGATGCAAACCATTGTTTTGTATCTATTTCTGATAGGGAAAGATATGCTTTAAGTTTCCACTGAAATTTGAAAAACTATGAAAAGGGCCTAGAAGAAAAAGTAAACTCATTTACTTACTAGTAAACTGGGGATAAATAAGCTTGAAAGTATTCAAAGGTAAAAATATTTCAAATGAGATGATATCAATGAAAATATTTCTTTTATTAGAAATGTGCTGCAAGAATTGTTGTTAAAGTCAGTACCTCTTAAATATTATTTCAGAGATTTAGCTGTAAAAACAGTAGTGTTTGGTAGGTTAAATAGCCTTTAATATGACTCCTACTGCTTTATTTCTCTTCTGAGTATCTATCTTTCTAGTTCCTCCATTTCTGTCTAGCTCCTATGCCTTCTGGCTGAGTGCCTGCACATTCCTCAGCCTCACAGCCTTCTCGATGGACATGCATGATGGCAATGGGTCCTTCACCATTAGCTTAGCTCTGTCTCACAGTCTGCAAATGCCGGAATGGATTCCAAGCAATGGTGTCATGGAAAGAATACAGACTCAGTTCAGAGTGAAGACCTGACTCTGGCGTTTCCAGATTATATAACCTGGTAAGAGTCACTAAGGTCCCCACGCTCTATTCTTTGACCTGCAAATTTGAGATAAGAAGACCTTATCTATTGTGAGAATCAAGTGAGATAATGTACACCAGGGTATGATCAAAAATGGAAAATCATATGTTAATACAAATAGAAGCTTCTTTTTTTCTGCGATCAGCTGATTAAACAGCGTGGGCCAGTGAGTATGCCAGGACTAAGAAAGCTGCATAGTTGAGTGGGCTAAGAATAACTGCACGGATGTTGGATTCCCAGTCCTCTAGGATCAAGGCCAGCTTACAAAGGCAAACACCTGTGGTAGCCTGACAAGAACAATTACTGGGAGTTTCCCAGAAACAATGTAAACCAGACAACTTTACACAGATAGGAACATAATTTGCCCTCTATAGGGAATAAAATCATAGCTATCCTGCCATAACTGTAAGCCATAAAAAATAAAGTTAGAAACACTATCATATTTCTTCTAAAACTTTCTTCAACAGGACTCACTTTGATCACCAAGGCTTAAAAAGGCTCAATTATTTGTAAGAATTTTAATGCTCCAGGGAGGGAGAAAGTGTCAGAGATCTGGGGGTGGAAGGACAGAGAAACAGCTAGGCCAACAAATGAAGAAATGCTCAGTGCCAAGAGAGCAGGGTTCTCCCTGTATGTATTTAAACAGGCAAATCTGAAGAGTTTACAAAAATGTGAAAAACTAAAAAAATGTTCATTTTCTTAAGCGCCATGAGCTTGGACAACAGCATTTTCATTAACTACCAATTTGTTTAAATCTAGCAGTGGGAATCCCAGGAATTTAACAATTAAGAAAAGTCATAAAGTAGTTTCCCAGTCATCAGACTCCTTTAAAAAAGGAGAGGTCAAGTGGCATCATATCCAATTACTGCCCCCACAAGAAGAGAAATAACTTAGGTAAGTTAATGGTGTAGTGATGCTTCAGTCACTACTCTTTACTATTACCCACAGAACTGCCTTGATGTTTGTTGGTCTCATTTTGCACTAATATGTAACATACTTATCACTTACCAAATAGTACAAAGGCAAGAAGAGATGGCTAAAAGTGTCCTAGTTAACAGTGGTCATCTGGTTCTCAGGGCAAGATGGCTGACTGGAAGCAGCTTCCAACAGAGGCTCCGGTCCAAAAGGAAAGATAACCTCCAGAAACTGCCCAACTGAGCCAAAGACTGAGAGCCCAGCCGAGAGAGAGAAGTGATAACTACAGGTCACCCCTGAAGCAAGCTGCGACTTCAAGAAACCAAGCTTCAGATAGAAAAACTGAACTAAAGTTTTCTGCCATTCTGAACTTCCAGGACACCCTTCCCCCCTTACCTGACACACCAGGAGCCTGACCTCTGCTGAAACTGAGGGTGGAGGACTTGAGCAGCAACCACCCTCCCTATCTGTCAAACCAGGCGGACCGCCAGGTAAGAGACTCCAGGGTCCAACCGAGGCCCTGCCAGCTCCCAGGCCAGGGATGCCACTGGGACCCCGGTGTGGCTCCAATCCATGCCCCACTGGGCATCAGCTCACCGCCCGCAGTGGCCAGGAACTCCACTGGGACACCGTGTGCCCTGATTGGCATCCCACCTGCCCTTGGCCCACTGCCAGCAGTGGCCAGGAAGTCCGCTGGAACTCCCGCTCGCTGCTGATCTGTGCCCCACCCAGCCTTGGCTCACAGCCCCCCCGGGAGCCCTGCCCAGCTCCAATCCGTGCCCCAGGCCCACCGTCCACAGCGGCCAGGAACTCCACTCAGCTGGGACCCAAATGCTGCCCTTGTTGGCACCCTGTTGGGCCTTGGCCCACTGCAGCAGCGGCCAGGAACTCCACGGGGACTCCCACATGGCCCGATTGGGACCCCGCCAGACCTTGGCTCACCAACAGCGGCAGCCAGGAATTCCACCCAGCGCAGATCTGTGCCCAGCCCAGCCTCGGCCTACCCACGGCTGGGACCCCCACCCGGCTTCTATCCGTACCCCAGGCCCACCACCGACAGTGTCCAGGAACTCCACTCTGCTGGGACCACCCCACACGGCCTGGCTGGCATCCCACTGGGCCTTGGCCCACCCCAGCAGCGGCCAGAAACTCTGCCAGGAACCTGCAAGGCCCCCGCCTGCCTGCCTGGGACAGGAACTCCAAGAGCCACAAAACCCACCTCCTCCCCTACCCTCTCTGCCTACACACTGGCGCCGCCCATCTGGGCAAGGACTCAGGAGGCAGCATGACCTGTGCCCTCCCTCCCGAGCCCTCCTCCCAGCCAGAGACTGCAGGAGGCATGGGCTCCCTTTGCAAAGGCCACCGAGTGCTCCATCCCATGCCTTGCTGCTTGATCTGGGCGTACCACACTCCGGAGCTGCTCCTACGGCCAGAACTTCCTGGGTGGGGCAGTCCCAGAGGAGCTACACAGGGTCACTCCCTACAAAGATCCAGCAACAACAGAGTGATCCTGCCGGGATCTGATCTGGGAGAGACACCTCCCCAACTCTGAGGACGGTCATAGGCAACAGTGAAAAATAATCATGAGGTGGAATCAACAGAAAAACTCTGGCAATATGAATAATCAGAGTAGATCAACTCCCCCAAGGAAAGACAAGGTAGATACAGCACAAGATCCCTTGCATAAGCAACTGGCTGAGATGTCAGAAATCGAATTCAGAGTCTGGATAGCAAATGAGATCAGCGGAATGGATGAAAGATGGAATTAGGACTTCAAGGAGCAATCCAAAAGATGACCCAAAAGAGGTCTCAAGAATTCAATGAATTAAAAGAAAAAATGACCGAAGATTTTGACACATTGAGATAAGAAGTTGCAGCCCTCAAAGATCTGAGAAATACAGTAGAATCCCTCAAAAACAGAATGCAGCAAGCAGAAGAAAGGATTTCTGACATGGAAGACAAAGCTTTGGAACGCTCCCAAACTTCCAAAGAAGAGAAATGGAAGGCAAAAACGGATCATTGTCTCAGACAGCTCTGGGATAACTCGAAGAAAACCAATATTTGCCTTATAGGGATACCTGAAAACGATGAAGTGGCGTCACAAGGCACCGAGTCTCTTCTTTATGAGATTATGAAAGAGAACTTTCCAGACATGCCAAGAGATTCTGAAATTCAGATAGCAGTCAGTTTCAGAACCCCAGCACGACTCAACCCAAATAAGAAATCTCCCAGGCACATCATAATTAACTTAACTAAAGTTAACGTGAAGGAGAAAATTATGAAAGCAGCCAGACGTAAGAAGTCCATTACCTACAAGGGGAAGAATATTAGAATCACTGCAGATCTCTTTGATCAAACCTTTCAAGCTAGAAGAGAATGGTCATCAACTTTTAATCTCCTAAAAAAAAAGAATTTTCAACTCAGGATCCTATAACCAGCCAAACTGAGTTCATATATGATGGAGAAATTAAATACTTAATTACTTTAATGATATCCACATGTTGAAGAAATTTGCTATAACTAAACCAGCTCTCCAGGATATTCTCAGACCTATCCTCCACAATGACCAGGGTAATCCTCTACCACAAAAGTAAACTCACCCAGAAACTTTTTATCAAATTTCAACTTCCATGGTGATGAAAGGATTAAAAATGTCCACTGGACTTTCTAAAAATTTATCATTACTTTCAATTAATGTGAATGGCTTAAATTGTCCTCTAAAGAGGCATAGGTTGGCTGACTGGAAAAACTACAAAAACTCAGGCCAGATATCTTCTGAATACAAGAATCTCATCTTACCTTAAAAGATAAATTTAGACTCAAGGTGAAGGGATGGTCATCTATATTCCAGGCAAATGGAAAATAGAAAAAGCAGGTGTTGCAATCTTATTCACAGATACAATAGGCTTTAAACCAACCAAAGTAAGGAAGGATAAATACAGACACTTCATATTTGTTAAAGGTAATACTCAATATGATGAGATTTCAATTATTAATATTTATGCACCCAACCAGAATGTGCCTCAATTTTATAAGAAATTTATAAAAAAAAATTTACATGATTACCTTGATTTCCTCCAGCTCCATAGTACTTGGAGATTTTAATACTCCTTTAGCAGTGTTGGATAGATCCTCCAAAGAAAAGCTAAGTAAAGAAATTTTAGATTTAAACTTAACCATTCAACAACTGGTTTCAACAGACATCTACAGAACATTTCATCCTAACAAAATTGAATATACATTCTTCTCAGCACCCCATGGAACATACTCCAAAATCGATCACATCTTAGGTCACAGGTCTAACCTCAGCAAATTTAAAAGAATAGAAATTATTCCTTGCATCTTCTCTGACCATCATGGAATAAAATTTGAACTCAATAACAACAGGAATCTGCATACTCATACAAAATCATGGAAGCTAAATAACCTTATGCTGAAGGATAGTTGGGTCATAGACGAGATTAAGAAGGAAATGACCAAATTTTTGGAACAAAATGACAATGAAGACACAAATTATCAGAACCTCTGGGACACTGCAAAGGCATTCCTAAGAGGGATATTTATAGCAGTGCAAGCCTTCCTCAAGAAAACGGAAAAAGAGGAAGTTAACAACTTAATGGGACATCTCAAGCAACTTGAGAAGGAAGAACTTTCCAACCCCAAACTCAGCAGAAGAAAAGAAATAACCAAAATTAGAGCATAATTAAATGAAATTGAAAACAAAAGAATTATACAACAGATCAGTAAATCAAAAAGTTGGTTTTTTGAAAAGGTCAATAAAATAGATATGCCTTTGGCTAACCTACCCAGGAAAAAAAGAGTAAAATCTCTAATTTCATCAATCAGAAATGGTAAAGACGAAATAACAACAGACCCCTCAGAAATTCAAAAATTCCTTAACAAGGGTGGCACCTGTGGCTCAGCAAGTAGGGCGCCGGCTTCATATACCGAAGGTGGTGGGTTCAAACCTGGCCCCGGCCAAACTGCATCAAAAAATAGCCGGGCATTGTGGTGCGCCTGTAGTCCCAGCTACTCAAGAGGATGAGGTAAGAGAATCACCTAAACCCAAGACCTGGAGGTTGCTGTGAGCTGTAACTCTATGGCACTCTACCGAGGGTGACAAAGTGAGACTCTGTCTCTACAAAAACAAAAACAAACAAACAAACAAAATCCTTAACGAATATCACAAGAAACTTTACTCTCAGAAACATGAAAATCTGTAGGAAATTGACCAATACTTGGAAGCACGCCACCTACCTAGACTTAGCCAGAATGTAGTGGAAACGTTGAACAGGCCTATATCAAGTTTTGAAATAGCATCAACTATAAAAAATCTCCCTAAAAAGAAAAGCCCAGGACCAGATGGCTTCACGTCAGAATTCTACCAAACCTTTAAAGAAGAACTAGTACCTATATTACTAAACCTCTTCCAAAATATAGAAAAAGGAGGAATACTACCCAATACATTCTATGAAGCAAACATCACATTGATCCCTAAACCAGAGAGAGATCCAACAAGAAAAGAAAACTATAGACCAATATCACTAATGAATATTGATGCAAAAATATTTAACAAGATACTAACAAACAGAATCCAACAACACATCAAACAAATTATACACCATGACCAAGTGGGCTTTGTCCCAGGGTCTCAGGGCTTGTTCAATATATGTAAATCTATAAGTGTAATTCAGCACATAAACAAATTAAAAAATAAAGACCATATGATTCTCTCAATTGATGCAGAAAAAGCTTTTGACAATATCCAGCATCCCTTCATGATTAGAACACTTAAAAAAAGTGGTATAGAAGGGACATTTCTTAAACTGATAGAGGTCATTTACAGAAACCCACAGCCAACATCATATTGAATGGAGTTAAACTGAA